>JAOUQX010000030.1:4237344-4248653 GCA_028566295.1 Liobagrus marginatus
CGCTAGCATGGACATACAGTGGATTTAAATTCCACGCTAGCATGGACATACAGTGGATTTAAATTCCACGCTAGCATGGACATACAGTGGATTTAAATTCCACGCCAGCATCGACATACAGTGGATTTAAATTCCATGCTAGCATTGACATACAGTGGATTTAAAATCCATGCTAGCATCGACATACAGTGGATTTAAATTCCACGCTAGCATGGACATACAGTGGATTTAAATTCCACGCTAGCATTGACATACAGTGGATTTAAATTCCATGCTAGCATTGACATACAGTGGATTTAAAATCCACGCTAGCATCGACATACAGTGGATTTAAATTCCATGCTAGCATTGACATACAGTGGATTTAAAATCCATGCTAGCATCGACATACAGTGGATTTAAATTCCACGCTAGCATGGACATACAGTGGATTTAAATTCCACGCTAGCATTGACATACAGTGGATTTAAATTCCACGCTAGCATTGACATACAGTGGATTATCAAAACAGAAATAACTTTGTAGCGCTTCTCTTTATCTGAAAAGATGACCCCAACCTGGAATAAATACTGAACTACAGTAGGGAGAAATGTCTTGTTTTTTTTTTTAAAGATATATTTTCTGGCTTTTATGTCTTTATGTGATAGGACGGAGTGAAATGAAGTGGAGGAGAGAGAGTGGGGAAGAGATCGGGAAATGACCACGAGCCGGATTCGAACCCGGGTCACCCGCAGCACAAGCTACAACAGCAGAGGAGCACACAGAGTTCCATTCCTGCAGCCAAGAACAAGAACGATCTTGCTCCAATCTTTAATTGTTCACAGGATTTCAGCTGTACTAGAATAGCTTGTAATTATTCAGACAGACAAATGTATGCCAGAAAGTTATACTAGTATATTACTTGTATAATTATATTATCTAATTACTTATTATAATTAGCTCTATCTACAGCAACTAAGCTGCTCTTTTTTTCATATACAATATCTTCTTTGAGATTTTTACCCAGAGTCACCCCAGTGTTAGTGTTCTACAGTTTAACTGTAAAAAAGTATGAACCAAAATGAAACATTGCATGAAATCGTTCAATAATCTTAACTGTGGCTCGATGTTGATTTACACTGACATGAGTGGAGACTCGTGTATTTTTAAACAACAACCTCATAACCCCACTGACACATCTGACCCATGCGCATAGGCTGCGTTTGCACCCGGTTCTCGATGGACTAGGGTGCTGTCCGTGGTGCTGAAGTGTCAATGTTCACAGCCTTTCAAATCGTTACATGTTGAGGGCAACAAAGGGCATAAAATTCAACCGGAAAAACAAACTCCAAAGTTAAGAGCAATGTCAAAGGACACACAGAGATCAAGAGACGAATAGATAGACTCTCATACCATTTAAGCTCTTAGAGATAAATATTACTCTTTAAAGAAGCCATGCGGCAGGTATAAAGGCAACCAATGACGATAAACTATTACATTTACATACGACATTTAGTATAATAGATTTTACAATATGCATTCCAGAGCACAATTTTTAAACACAGGGCCATGTTCAAAAACCCATGACACTGTACGCAGAATAAATAATTTTTTTCATGTTGTCTTAAGTTTGAACGCAGCCTGATGCAAATGCAGAATGTTACCATGTTTATGTTTATGAACTATATAAAAAATCTAAATATTTGCCCTAGGAATTAATTTGATGTTTCTCAGTGTCTAATTTCTCATATCTTAGCAATGTGAAATAAAAGGTCACATGAACGTAATGCTATTATGACTAATTAGTGGACCATTATCATTATTTTTTAAACTTTCCATAACACCACAGAATTGCTTTCTAATTCTTCCCATATAGTGTAAAACAACGTAATGCACTTTTATGAAAAAAGTGTGGTACGTTGGACACTTTGTACACTCACTGGTCACAGCTTTGCCTACATAGCAGAAGAGGGAAATGCTAACAGGTGTGGGTGTGGAAATAAAACAAGTTAGGATAGCCATGCCATGTTGATAGGCGATGCCATGGTGAACAAAATAAGCAAGTCTTTACTTGTCACAGAGTAGCCAGCAGTGGCAGCTTGGTAGTGTTGGGTCTTGAATCCCATCCTCTCATCAAAAACCCAGAGTCTTTGAGCCACCACTACCCCAGGAAACCTTATAAATGTGAGTTGAATTCCTTCAAAAGTAGTCTTGTGTGATTTGTTTTTCAAAATGATGAGAAATTGATTTTATATTCCTTTTACCACCATATTTTGTTAAATGTGCATTGTGATGAGCCTTTGTAAGCTGCATTACTTACAGTACATTAGATGTAATTTGCCATAGACAGTTAAATGGTTTTCACTTCTGGTTATTGTACCACAAATGCGTACCATTCAAGACAAAACAAAAATGATCGGCCCTTGGAGTTAGACAAGGTCGTGTGAATGTTTCTATATTCATAGAAATAACATATGATTGAAAAATATTAGATACATTAAACGTTCTCTGTCTTTGTACTAATCCAAGTTTGAAAACTGACTAAAAAGATGTCATCGTTTCTGAAACAATTTCAATTAAGCCACAAAATACACGGGCTCTTTGAACCCGGCCGAATACACGTTCTATAGTCTTCATTTCAAAAAACAGCAATTAAAAATCTGACACTTCATCTCTGACTCGTTTCTTAAATAAATAAACGTTCGATAATGCCGTTTTTTGACAAGGCTGCTGCCTTAAAAAGACACACACTCACCATGAGGTTGTTGGGGGCAGGCCGCTCTTTCGGCTGTTTTTTCATGCTGTTGAGAGAAAACCAGAGAAATATGGAGATAAAATAAAGCCACAGGAGCAACTATAGAAACCATTGATGAAAGAACTTAGCTCGCATTTTTAACCAAAATGCAAACATAACCCAAGGACAAGCAAATAATTAAGTGTTAAAGCATATCTTTTTTTAAGCTTCTTTGAAACCTCGAAGAATATTCCATATAAATGAATAATAGGAAAATGAATGACATCCTTGTTAATAACATTGAGTAAAGTAGGTTCATAAACAGCTTTTCTTGGCTGAGGTAAATCACTCAACCTGACCTAAATACAGGATAACAGGGACTGAAGGGGCATACAGGTGTACAGAGGCAGTTTGGGTTGTGATGAATGAAGCATCCTCAAGAAGAGGCTAATAATAGCAGGGGGGCATCGACATAGCAGGGCTAGGTAGGGGTGGAAGGGCAAAACCGATTGACCTGTGTGTGTAAATAAGGTGCGTGTTGAGTAAACAACAGCTGCTAAACAAGTCCCCACACATCTGGCTATCGCCACAGGGCTTGCCGGTTCCAAACAGGAAAGGGGAAGAAGAACAGGAGGCACGGGGGATTGTGGGTGACAACCCGGGAAAAATGTGTGTGTGGGGAAGTGTTTTTTTTTTTAAATTAGTGTGAAGTTCTTATCTATAAGTTTACTTAACAGTTAAGCTGTCTGGCCATATGAACATCTTTAACCATGTCATATGGGATTTCCGATATCCATAGAGTGCTATTTCCCCTCCATAGATCCCAGTGACACTAACCAATAATGATTGTGTGTATGGGAACCCTTTATGTATGCAGAAGAAGGTAAATAAAGGGTTCCTCTGAATGTTAAGGGTGACATAGTGGTGTAGTTGTAAGTGTAGCCTCCTTACAGCTCCAGGCTTTCCAGTTTGATAGCGAGTTCAAATTATTGCATGTGCAATAGTTTCAAATGATCTTCCAGTGTTTGAATGGGTTTCCATTTGGTTCTATGGAATTAACCTGCCTTCTAGAGCTGAATCACAAACACTCACCACTGTGTTATGAAGTGCACAAATTTTTCACTGAACTGACTGACTGGAAGCACAGGAGGATCCTGAAACACAGAACACGGACAAGTGCGTTAGAAAGGAAATAGAACAACAAAAGGCTTAAAGAATATAATTATTAGGATTACGATAAAAGGTGGCTGTGCATTACAACTTCTTTTGGCATTGAATCATTTGGTTTCATAGAAAAAGAGTAAAAAACTAAAGTATAGAAACAGAATGAAAAAAAATCATAAATAAAAACCTTGAATCAAGCAGACTGAACGCATATGTAAGCTTTTTTTCTTCTTTATAATCCAATAAAACTCAAGATAGTCAATATTATGCATGTGCACGTTTTCTCAATGAACCTTTGGTGTAAAGAGTAAAGGTTTATTGATTTAAGCTACAGCACCTGAACCCCACTTTTGTTGGGAGAAATACAAAACGGAACGCGGCGCAGCTATGATTAGAACCTCGACCAACGCCTGGACGCTCAATAGTAGTATTGTGGTACAACAGCAGAATAACCGCTGAGAGAAAGAGAGAAGGGAAGATAAAATGAATGGAAAGTACCGTCCAACCAGTAGCTGTGTAAAAGGAGCATGAGTCCAAAACATTGTTCTTAATTTTCTTTACTTACACGGTTCCTAGTTAAAATTTTACTACACGGTGATCAATAATGTAAAATTGTGAGTCATTTTAACCCCAAACGTTTACTAAAACATTTCAAGTTCTGACTAATTAGAAATGACGGGGAATTGATTTGACTTGACGTAGAACAAAAGCCTATTGCGTATCTAAAGGTCCTGCACAGCAAGAATTTAATTATAACTAAAGAAATGAATGAATTAATACAGAAACTATAAAAAAAACAACAACAACAACATAAAAAACAACTTGCTTTGTTTCATCCACTGGTGCATGGATATTAAAAGGCTATGACTATTGTGATGATTCAAAATGTTTTATTAGCTCAAATTAGATTAGATTAGATTCAACAATATTGTCCATGTGGGTTGAAAATGATAGAAAATATAATAAAAGTGACAAATAATCATGATGTCAATAGTGAGCAAGACAATCACATTTATTTTATTCATTATTCTGAAACTCAACCGACTGCAATCTCATTACACAGAAAGATGCACAAAATAATGCAGAAGTCATTCACTCAAATCACAGAAAAGTGGACTGATCCGATTGGCCAATAAAAACCCTTTGGGCTGCTTTCCTCCTTCTGTAATTTTACTTGCTCTCTTGATGCCCTGTGCTCCAGGTAGGCTGCAGGAGTATGATGCATGCGCCTATTTAAATTAACAAAGCAATGAGAGCCGAGGATGCGTCACCGCTCGAGTGAGCTGCAGCCTAGCGAAGCAGCCATACATCATTACACAGCCTGTGCCGACAGCCTGAAGGCTTACACACGCTCTCCCACACACACACACACACACACACGCACACACCTGCCAGCAAACATGCCCCGATATTTTAGAAAACACACATCTGCACTTCACGAGGGCGCTTTGATGTGGCTGTAGTAAGATGAAGAAGATGATGATGATGAAAGCGCTGCTGTATTATACAGCTCGCTGCCATTATCAGGCATCACAAGCGGCCAGAGACCCGGAGCCTCGCTTTCTCCACAATACCAGCGGTAAATATACATATAATTGCCTGGCAGCAATTATCAGGCAAAATTAGATCAGTAATTACAGCGGTGAATTTAAGCAGGAGTCTTATTAGGGACATCAGCTCCTTCTCGACACACAGGCAGAGCGCATCAATAAAAGACAAGCTGCCCTGCAGATGGTCAAACGAGCCGCTGGGCACCGAGTGCAGGTTGTACAATTCAGCACAACATGATGCAACAACTCCGAGATAGACAAACTGATGGAGAAAGAGAGAAAGAAGGGTGGGGACAAAGGCAGCTTTTGTGTGTATTACCTAATTTAGCTGTTTATTCACCCCTCACCTGAGCCCCAAGAGACCTTGCAACCCTATTATTAATGTCTCTCCATGGCAACTACACGTGCGCACACGCATTCATGATGAACTTCATCCATAAGCCCCGATACACACACGGAATCCTCTGATTTAGCATATCTGATGCTACCCACCTGCTCCAAATTTAAGTTTGAACATAATTCTGAAAGTAAGTCACAGAATAGTTGAAATGTTTATAGATGCTAACTTTATTCTAGTCACTCGTTCCTCACCTGCTTTAGATACTTTCGAAACTCATTTCAGTTCATTTTGCCATACGGAGATGAAAATAAACGTGAAACCCGGTTAATAAACATTTACGCATAACACGTTTACGTACCACGCGTTCGTTAACTCGGTAGACATTTAAACGCATTTATAAGTTAAACGATTCTTGAGCATAATTCATCAGCTGAGATTTTGCAAAGTCAAAAATTCAAGCTTGTGTGTTAATGAAAAGGAAACATATAAACGACTCTCTGTAACAGACTGGGAACGTACGTTTCGCATTTTCTTTAGAAAGATTTTAATTGTGAACTTGATTTGCTCCATTGTTAGAAGAAAGAACCGCTTTTCCAGTAAAATACAAAGTCTGCATCACCACATAGTGCTAGATTTAAACTCTTAATAATTAAGGTGTAATATTCAGTGGTGCGCATTGTTAACAGTTTCCTACATTACCCACAATGCCGTTCAACTATCCACCAACAATGGCACTAATGTCTTTCTAAAATTAGCTCTTGCGTAACCTCAACATAAAAAAAGAGCGGTGCTGTAGTGCGTTAATGCATTCAACACTATCAATATCAACATGTCATCTTATAAAGGCTTCCTGTCATCGGTACTGAATTCTGGATCTTTCTTTAAGTTATATGACGTTGCTGAAAAAGAATGTGCGACATCAGAAGCTCTTGATCTGTTCAAGCATCAAAATCGCAACTTTATCACTGCTTTTCTCTCGTTAAATTCCATTTTCATTCTTTCAACAAACATCCAACAGCTGTATACTTGGCAGGAATTTAAAAAAACCAACAAAGTCAACCAACAAATTAGTAACAAAAAGTATAAACACAACTGAAATACTTCAATAAAAGCATAATAGTAATGTGGTGATGTTGATAATGTAACAGTATTATCTCAGGCTGTAGTTTTAAAATTCAAAGATTTAAAATGTATATTGAAGCCTTGTACGCTTTCCTCAGAACGGTTAAATGGGAAAAACATCTTGTAATAATTGTACACACTGTATAAAAGGTTAAAGCAAGACACGCTGGAGTATTTCTTTAAGCTAGTCAGGTGATCTCACTTTCTCTGGACTGGATTATTCTTATAAAGTAGGTCCCACAAAGTCCCTGCCAACCCTGTGTGTTTCATTCAGACACCCTCACGCTGGGAGAAATGGGTAATTTAGTGGCTGCTCTGTGTGTGTGTGTGTGTGTGTGTGTGTGTGTTAACGCCTTGGTCAGCTGAAAGTAGGTGGTAGCTGTTCCTTGGCCTCAGGGCACTGATGGGAAGGGCATGGCAAAAAATAGTTTGAGTGATGCCTCTGCTGTTTGAGTAATGAACAGTTCAGCTGGGTCAACCCATTACACCAAGCGCCGCTTAATTATTAATTACTCTCAATCTATAAGAGAAAGGACAAGTTCAGTATGTTTAATGTGTGTTTATGCTCCTTTTACCCTCCCCTCCCATCTTCCGTTCTGCTATTAGCACGTGTCAGCAAGCTGCTCATGCAAAAAGGAGAGGTTTCTCTCTCTCTCACACACACACACACACGCACAAACACACGTTTTGTTGCAATTAACAAAATTACTTACTAATCACTCGAACATATCAGGAAAAGCCCATTTAAACATTACAGTTTTAGGTACTGATAGTATATTTACCATCGGCTAGAGCGCAAACAGAATGATCTAATATACCTGTAGACAATTCAACTAACATAGAAAATTAAATAAAAACAAAAAATCAGAAATAGTGACGTTAATAATACTTGCATTGATCTTCATAAACAATCTTCATAATGCCATTATTCTCAACTCGCACAAACATTTTAAATTCACATAAAAATACCAATTATCGTTCAGGTAGCTTTGAAAGAAACCAGTGACATTGCGATGCTCCGCTGATTTGGTCGCCTCTTTAAATGCCTTCTCCTGACTCGTTCTGCTTCATATGGTTATTTTTGCACCTAGTGGTTAAAATAGGAAGGGCAATAAGCACTTAGACGTTTAATAAAGGCCTTTTAAGGATGTCATGACATGCAAATAATTCACAGGTGATTTGTATTCCTCAACCAGTTTATAAATATTTGGATTTACCAAAAAACCAGGTGGCAATTTTACTAAAAGAATAATAAATGAAGTCCAGTGTATTTATGATATTGCAATTGCAAGAGATTTATTGCAAAAAAAAAAAAAAAAAAAAAAAAAAAAAAAAAAAAAAAGACACAGATGGTTATAAAGGAGTGGTCACTTTTTTCAATCTCCTTCCTGTTCCTGGGCTAACTTTATGCCTCGGTTTTTTTTTTTTCCTTAAAAGATTTTTGCTGTAACCTTCCAAACCCAGGTTAGTGATATTAATTGTTATGTATAAGACATGCTGGAGACAAGACCTGCTGTATCAAGAAACCACTGCTGCTGCTAGACTGCATGCTCGTTGACTGTGTGTTGTTAATACTCACCTGTCTATAATGTGGTTATTCTAATAATTCATCAGAAAGCCTCCTTTAGCATAAGTCAGGATGTTAATCATGCTAACACGTTAGAAAATATGCTCTGAAGATGCTGAGGATGCCACATGACACAGAAGTGTCCTCTACACCCTTACAAAAGTCTTTCTAAATCACAATTAGAGTTATAGAGGACTCGGCATTTCCTTGAACTATCCACAGTGAATCATTGTGAGGAGGGATCTTTGTGTCAGACAATAATCTGCTGATAGAGGCAGAGACACAAGATTCTGAAGAGAAACATAGATGTTTGTAATATAACGTTTATATAACTGAGTTTACTGTCAATTATTAATAAGCCCATGTCATTATGAGGCAAGTAAAATGAATGGATTATTAAATGGTTGCACACTGGCTTTATGTACATTTATGGCATTTGGCAGATATCCTTATGCAGTGCGCCTTACATATATTGCATTTACCAGCTGAGCAGTTGAGGGTTAAGGGCCTTGCGAAGGAGCCCAGCAGTTTGGGGGTTCTGGAAATTGAACCCACGACCTTCCGATCAGCAGGCCAACATCTGAACCAATGACAATAGACCCAAAGTAGCTTGACAGAAATCTGGGCCTCGATGTAGTACTAGGACATAGAACTCTAGCTTTGTGTACACACCCACACCCACACACACCCCCCAGTTCGGCTTTTCGTAGCAGACACTCTCAATGCGAGTGCTTTTCTAAACACACGCATCGATGTAAATTATTTAGCAGGGTTAGGAACATTAGGCCAAAAAGGGAAAGAGGTTATTACAGAGTTTTCAAATTATTATGCTTCTCTGCTACTTTTATGTGAGGCAACATTACAGAATGAAACAAACACGTTGAATTGTCGTGTGTATACTGTGATATATATATACATACACACACACACACATATATATATATATATATACACAGTGATATATACAGTATATAGTGAAATTGTGTTAGGGTTGCAAAAATACCAATCCTTCTTTTTAAGGTCCATGTTCGAATTTAGATTTGTAATTAGCTAAGCCACAGCTAACAAGTATGAATTAAAGAAATCATATTATTTAAATTCCCTTTAATTCACTATTCTATGTATGCTTATGTGCCCTTAATTACGTACCGGTTATTCAATTAAAAGTATTTATATTCCTTTCTTTCATTTGTTTATATAAACTTCCAGTATAACTTAAAGATATTAGATAGATTAGATATATTAGATAGATATAAAGTTATGATTAGATTAGATATACATGTATATAAATATAGAGCAGGCTGTGTGTCCAGTGCAGAGTTTATAGAGAGGAGCGGGTGAGGAAGTGTGTCAAGGTCTCGGCTGGGTGTATTTTAGTGACTAGTGAGGGTCAAGGTTAATGCAACACCACCCAGCTTCTGTGCTCTGAAGCTTGGTCATGCTACATTACCCCAGCAAAGTGGGCATGTATGTGAGAGAGAGAGTGAGACAGAAATATGGATTAAAATAACAGAGGATGACAGATCACGCAAAAGAGGCAGAGATATAGAAAGAGAAAAAAAAAAAAAAAAGTGTGTGACAATCTGACAAAGAAGAAAACAGACTAAAGTTTAAACCAGCCCTATCACTTTCCTAAGTACAGCTTAAAGGCTAACCGAGGGTCAGGCAGCTCATCGCAGCGAACTAAGCTCCTCCACCCTCTGGCTTAAGCTAAAGCACCTTGCTTCATTAGGAAACAAAACAGCAGCTTTCTGCCCCATTAGCCATGGCTTTAGCAGTTCGGGCACATCAGACATGGACTCACCTCATCAACGATGCACTGCAATAACTGGAAAGGCTGTGGAGGAGGAGACGAGGAGATTAGAGCATACGCAATCTCTTTACAGTGAGCAGAAAATGGAATCAGTAATGCAGCAAAACAGGTAGCGATTCAGATTAATCAAATGCACTCAGACACAGAAAAAGTCATTGGATCCAGAACGCTCTATTATTTGTAATGGCCTCTCATCGCAATGCGGCGCTGTTAAGTGCCGGCGTATTGTTTTATTGTATTAACTTTCGAGGCACGCGACCAAGCGAAGCGACTATCAAAAGAAGTAAAGAAGGGTTTGCTCTTATTTTGGGAAAATAAAAAATAAAATAAAAAAACTCATCAAATTCTTACCATTAAAGAACCTTGGTTTTTCTGAATCTGCACAAAGAGAAACAAAGACAGAGAAGATTAGGAATAAAAGATAAGAGACTGAATGAAGGAGGCAAGGCGATGTGTAATTAGCATGTTATAATCACAAACGTCGCAGTAGGACCCGTTTATGATCACTAGGGGAAAAGCGAGGAAAAGCCCGGTGGCCACGAGCGGGCACATCGTGTTAACGGCATTTGCATAATGAAAATACACAAAGTGCTAATAGCCTGATCTTCATTTAGCAAGGCCCCGGCTACACAGCACGAGTCGATCCTCTGGCTGCCTCCAGGTTGAACAGAGACTCTGGGTCGGAAAAGTGGATGCAAGGCGCGCATCTTAAACAGAAGAGGTGTCCTGGGCTTAAGTGGCGCACATATTTAGTACACATCAGCTGCCAACATTTTAGATGAGACAAAGGCATTTTGAAAATATTGCCTATTCATTTTAGAACCGTTTCTTTCAGTCAGTAAGATCATGTGACTATGTAACATGCAGGTTTTAAACAATATACACAACACAATCGCACGGTATGACAGAAACAAAATCATAGTAGGGAGATGGTGGCTCAGCGGTCTAAGGCTCTGGGTCAGTGTGATCAGAGGGTCGGGGGTTCAAGCCTCGCACCGGGCAAGCTACCATCATTGGGTCCTTGAGCAAGACCCTTAACC
>JAOUQX010000030.1:4282781-4294101 GCA_028566295.1 Liobagrus marginatus
TACAAAATTAAAAAATAGAATCTATCTAAATCTATTCCCAGATAAGCATGACTAATGTTAATCATTATTTGTTGCTAAATAAAATATATCAATTAAAGTAATTGATATTTTAATGAATCGAAATATCGATGAATCATATTGTAACGTATAGGCATGTGCCTATACGTTACATCTTAGGAAGCCGATCTTAGGAATCTTAGGAAGCCGTTTGCTCCACGTGACACATATATTATTAAACTGATATGCAATAAGGAAAAAAAGTTTAAACATTGGGAATATCGATTATCGGTCGACCTTTAGTAAAGATCTTCTTACTGGCGTCTTTATCATTGCAATATAACAATTATAGAGCTTTAGCCAGGTGTCCTCATAGGAAGCATATTACTATCAATCAATATTCATGTAATTTCTGTCAATCAAAACTACTACTAAAATTGAATCCCCCTGATGACCAATCAGACTGGAGAATTCAGTAGTGTAGTATATAATGTAAAATGGTGTATTTAACTACTATGTATTATAATAAGAGAATGTAAAATGGCATATTTATCTGTTAGCAAGAACAGGAAACCGTAATACTAAAGCACTTGAATGGGAAATGATAACAATCTTAACTTATGCAAAAGACTTTGCCCTTTTTTTTCATGTTTTTTTTTCTCCCACAGTCAGCCTGCTGTGCTCGGTAGGAGGATGCGTTCGACTGTCTCAGGATAAGTCAATTTAACCTAGATGACCTGTGTATAACATGGGACCTGGTCTGTGTCTCTACTGGCTTCATGCTGGAATGGAAATGTAGCACCAAATGGCAGCATACGCCGGATAGATTATGAAATGCAAAGGAATGTAATTGACCTCATTTAGATTCAGGGAAGCAGTGGGCAGTGAGACAGAATGGATCTCTTTTTTTCATATTTTGTTAGCTAAGGAATTCATAGTATTGAGAGGTAAATTATAAACGAGATGTGTATTTGTGTTTGTATGGTTTGATATGACATGACATGACGTGACGTGACGCGACGCGACACGACACGACACGACACGATATGATATGATATGATATGATATGATATGATACGATATGATACGATATGATACGATATGATATTGTATGATATGACATGACATGACATGACATGATTGATATGACATGATATGATATATGATATGATATGATACGATACGATACGATACGACACGACACGACACGACACGACACGACACGATACGATACGACACGACACGATACGATACGACACGATACGATACGATACGATATGATATGATACGATATTATACAATATGATATGATATGATATATGATATGATATGATATTGTATGATATCATATCATATGATCACACACACACACACACACACACACACACACACACACACACACACACACACACACACACACACATACACAAAACTACCCTGTGTAAAGGAATGCTTATTAATAATTATTGTAAAACAGTCTCCAATGTCAATGCTTTAAATTTAACAGCACGTGGAAAATCTTTAGGCTCTCTGATTAAATAATTTTATTGCTTCAAACTGGGAGCACATATCCCCCACCCCAGCGTGTATCCATTTCCGATAACAGCATGTCGTGCCGTCGTTTACTTAAACCATGTTAGGTGGTTAAATGAAAAGCAGATGAAGCTACTTGTCCCGCTTGCTATTTGGTCGATGTAATGAACAGATAAATGTAGTGAACAGCTAACAAATGTAGCACAGGATCGTCGTTATCATTACTTTTTACTATTTTTACTAAGACACGCCTAAACTGATTTAGGGGGAAGAGGAACTACAAATCACCGACCACAACATCCACCCCAGTGACAGTTGAATGGGGCTCACTTTTTGTGAGTCCTGTATTTTACTAACAAGATATCAGTCAGACTTTGTCTTTGGAACAGTGTGAAGACCTGCTTGGAATAATAATGTGTACTTGCTTATAGCTCACTCTTCCTGGAATACATCAAGATTTGAAATATACACACACAGACACACACACACACACACACACACACACACACACACACACACACACACACACACAAAACTACCATGACTTTCACTTCCAGCACAGCTCAGGCCATTTCGGATATGTAGGCTGGAGCCAAATCAACAGATGTGTCACTTTCCATTTCAGTCAAACTGCACCCAAGCTGTCAATCATCTTTAAATACCTCTCTTGGCCTCAGCATGGCCGTCTCGCCTCACACCCAACCGCGATATTTACCGGATCCTGATACACACCTTAGACTCTTTAGCTCTCGGATTCCCTTTTCTCATTATGCATTATGCGCTCTGACTTCCTCTTTTCTGTCGTCTTCCCTCTGTCTTATTTGACCTCATGCTCAATTTGTTCCAGGTCATTTTTAAACATCACTGTTTCAAAGGTCACTTTGTGGCGCTGTGCAATTAATTAAATTAGTCCTGGGTGGACTGTGATACGTATGCGTTGTGCAGCACCTTGAGATGAAAGCATGAGAAAGTGCTGCATAAATAAGATTTATAGCCTCGCTCGGCCAGCGAGAGAGTGCTGCGACGGCTGCTGGGAGAATGCGTACCGGGCCGCTGAGAATGCCCTAATGCTGAAATCAATTTCTCGCTTTCGAACCTTTCGTATTTAATAACGCTGCTTTAGTGTTTATGTATTTTGCTATGACACATTTATGGGGCTATTTGTTAATGAGCAGAAATCCCAACGTGAGTGTGAATGGCTCGTGATATAAACTCTCGAGATTACTGTTTCCCGCATGGCAAATAACGTAGGATTTATTGTTGATTATTGCTTACGATGAGATAATGGCATTCATTCAGCAATGAAGTGATGAAACAGTCACAGGATTATAGTGTCAGTGCGTCGCAACCGGGGCCGGGACTGGGTGTGGAGGGGGTTCCGAAAAAGCTGTAGCAATTAAGTTCAAGTTCAAGGTTCAAAGTTGATTTGTCACATGCACATCATCATACATAGTCAATATACATAATACAACTTCCAGTGGAATGCTTAGACGACTGACCGAAAGTCGCAGTAAAAAGGAGGAAGGGAGGGGAGAGAGAAAGTGTACAGCGGAGGTTAAGCTACCTATATATAGTAATATATAGTAATTACAAATGTACTTTACTATACATCTATGTCTATGTGCAGTATGTATATAAATATAGTGAAGGAGGAAATGATCGTGTAAAGTGCAGGTGTTGTGCAATGTATGCAACATATATGTGTGTAGTACATGTGTAGTGTACATATACATTCCGTGCAATACGTGCGTAAAAAGAGTCCTGTTGTCGTATGCGTGTGTGTATGTGTGAACTATTGATACGCCAAATCTGTTCATATTAAAAGGAGCAGCATATTAAATGCGCCAAACCTTTAGCGTGTAAACATTTACAGCATTTGGCAGACACCCTTATCCAGAGCAACTTACAATCGAGCAGTTGAAGGTTAAGGGCCTTACTCAGGGGCCCAGCAGTGGTAGCTTTGTAGTTCTAGGAATCGAACACCAATCTTCGGATCAACAGTCCAACACCTTAACCACTGAGCTACCATTTGCCCTCGCGGTAACTAAAGTACCTACCTTTTTACTATAATTATAACCCTCTAGACATGTTTCTGGAGATCTTATTCCATCCGAATGATACCTATGAAGGATATTTTTACTTTACGACCTAGGGGAAGGTATGAGTGTGTCTCCTGGTAGGTTCCCAGACTAGATAGGACCACATGAGCAAATGTGAGATAGTAGATTACTGATCTGAACTGGATGTCTCATGGTAATTGGTAGTAAAGACCAAGAAAGGAAAGCCCTACTCAATAAGAAACCAAGACAGAATGGCTTTGAAATGATTCTCTTTAAAAGGAGAATCAATCCCTATGTATTTCTATCACTCTGTATTGATATCAAGCTTTAATAAACCTTTTTCTAAATTGTACTTTGACTGATCTTGTCTCAATAAACCGAGTAAGGTGAAATTTTCCATCACATCCCCAAAACTTTTGGTACAGATTAGTCCACTCATAGAAGGAATACAATTGACTCTTCCTTACTACACATGTCATCATTGGAAACACAGCTGACAATAGTGAAAAGCACAAGTCCATTATTACTGCAGCGCTTTGGTAGTAATATAAATATCTATAAATAAGCAGTGCTCACATTCAAAGGCTGTAATGGTCGCTTCAGGCATCACGTCTCTAATTGCGATCTGCAAAGCACAAATGAAAGACACAGCAATTAGGGCATTTATTAAAATCTTTACTTCAGATAGGCTGAAATCATTCGGTTAATGAGATGGCACTGCGACGTCTTTACCAGTAAATCGTTGAAGCTCAAAAGTGACGGACAGTCCACCGAGGAGTCCATGTCCCCCATCGGCGTCTTTATCCGGATCTCGATCCCTTCAGTGTCCATGGCGCAGACGTTATTCAAAACCAGTAAAAGCATAACAAATGCGTCTGCTCATAATCATAATCTAAACACAGCTGCGTTCCTGTCCTTACTGTTCAGCTAACTGCTTTGGGCGAAAGCCTAAAATCGCTCTGCATCAAACAAGAAGTGCACTACATCAAGTGAAAAAGGAAGTATTTCGCACTCTATGTAGTGCACTTAAACAACGAGCACAGAGCAATTCGGAGTTCTTCCCAAGCTAATATGGCTAGCTAGTCTAACAGCCGGCTAGCATGACAGCTAACTACTATAGATAGTGAACCACGAAGTATTATTAAAGAATTATTTTATAATTAATAAACTCGCGTAACGAGAAGTTACATTTTGAATGCAAGAAGTCGTCATAAGTAAATAGCATACGTTTGAAATGTTTGTGTGTGCAAGCAAACTGTCAACAAAACTTAGCGGAAGTTTACCGGAAATGCGATGGAGGTAAACCGGAAAACGGAAGTGAGTTTTGTTTGGATATTTTGGACTTGAAAAATACAGGCAGACCTACAAACAAAAAAATCACATAAATAGAGACAGAGAGAGAAAAAAGACAGCACACACAAACTAGTATTTGTCTCTGTCATTATTGGCAGTTGGAATGACCGTGTTTACATTGTTGACAAAGACGGTTACTGATATTACTATTATTTATACTGGTCAAAATATCATTAGTGTGCTACAAAGATATGTAAAGAAAGAGATCATGATATTGAATATAATAAACAAACAGTTGCAAAATGCAACTCTCAATTCAATTCAATTTGGTAAGCTTTATTAGCATGACCATATACATGTATAGTATTGCTACAGCATTACAGTAAAGAGATAAACCAGATTATAAACATATTACAAACACATAATGAATGTTATGAGTACATTAGTACATATTATTATTACATTAGTAATTATATACAAATAACAAAACAACGAAAGCGAGGAAGAAACAGACAGGGCTGAGTGTGTATGTGTGATGGTGTGCGTGTAGATGTGTGTGCATTATTGGCTGTCCCTCAGTGTGTGACAGGCATACTGTCCTGCTAGTATGCAGCTCTCCTTTCTCTCTCTCTCTCTCTCTCTCTCTCTCTCTCTCTCTCTCTCTCTCTCTCAAAGGGGCTAAATGAGCTAAATGAGAAATTTAATGGAACGTTTCACCCAAAAATTCCTGGTAATCACTGTTAATGACAGAATAAACCAGGGGCCATCTAGTGTAAATTGCTATAATGTTCATCAGCAGAGGTGATGCATGTGGAATTCAATAACCTGCTCTTTCAGTAAATATAGACTGACCATTGCCATTTATTATATCCGTTTTGCCTTCTCTAGTCCATTTGGTCAGATGCTATTAATTATTTTCATCAACAGCATGGCTTAGTAGTTACTATTAATGTAGGCAATATTATTCTATTTAATTTAAATTAAACAATCTGCAAAATAAATACATAAATATGGCATGGTGGAAGAGTGGTTGCACCTGCCTCAAAGCAAGAAGGACATGGGAGCATGGCTTCAATTCCTGTCCAGGGTGTTTCTGTGTGGAGTTTGCATGGTTTTTTTTTTTAGTGGGTTTTCCCTGGGTACTCTGGTTTCCTCCTCCCTCCAAACACATTGGGTATAGGTGAATTGACTACTCTAAATTGTCCATAAGAGTGAATGCGAGTGTGAATGGTTGTCTGTCTCGAAGTGTTAACCCTGCGTTCGACTGGCGATTGTCCAGTGTGTACCCCGCCTGACGCGACCCTGAACAGGATAAACACTAGACAATGGATGGATAGATAAATAAATTGTGCATTTTTAATGGTGGTCTTCTGTAAAGGATTTGGAAAAAGTCCCCAGGATTAACAGCTTGTTAACTATTATCTGTTGTATTCCTTATTTGCTTAATTCCTTAAATGTTTTTATATAATTCTTTTAGTCTATTGTCTATCCATCCTAACAATAGGTATAAATGTCCTATAAAAAGATGATTTAACCAGAAAGAGTTGGTGTTTCCTTCCACTTAATGTATAGAAGCATAAATACGCATTTGCAAAGTTCTCTGTATTAGGAGAAATTCTGTTGTACCTTCAACATTTACTGCATTTAGCAAATGATTTTATCCAGAGCAACTTACAACGAAGCAGTTGAGAGTTAAGGGCCTTGCTCAGGGGCCCAGCAGTGGTAATGCTGGGAATCAAACCTGGTCTTCAGATCAACAGTCCAACACCTTAACCACTGAGCTACCACTTCCCCCTGCCACCTTTATGTTGGCATTTATCTAAGCACTGTGCTACTCTATAATAATTTTGTTATGTTATCATATTTTCCTTTGACAGTTTTATATCTTGTACTTTCCTTTGTCTAGTTTAGTTAGTTGCCTAATTAACAAGAAACTGTTTCGTATGCAACTAAGTTTTGAAAGATTTTGATTATAAACGATCTCTAATGTAAAATTCATTCACAATAGACATCCTTTGTTTAATATCTGTAAAATTAAATATTTTTATTAGCAAATAGTGTTGAATAACCCAAATGAGATGCAACGCTTTGCTGTAGACCACCTCAGTTTCGGAGAATAACAGTTGACACTTCTGATCTTCCACAAAAATAGGTTTCATCATTTTATTATTTTTTTTTTATTCTCATGAAGACATTTGACCATATGATCAGAGTAATGTACAATTATAAGCATTGTGATCATTCAGGTGAAATCAACAATGCCAGACTCATCGACTTCAAACCCAGATTAGGTTGCATATCCGGATCTAAAACAACAGTGTGTGTGGTTTGTCCAGCTTCTAGTTAGATCTGTCCTCTCAATGGCCTTTCTTTCAATGGATGAATGGGTAGTGGAAGAATGCCACTCACAACATTCACTGCACTCACTTTGTACAAGGACAAAAGCTAAAAGCTTAAATACTCGGCCCAGTTAAGTGCAACTGCGCTGTATTCTTATCTCAAGGTGAAAGTTAAACAGTTTGCTTTCAAACTGAAATGTTTGCAAACTCATTAGATTAATGTTCAGCGAGCATGCTGACCACATCGTTTTTGCAAGTCTTTTACTGAAGTTCTAAAATAATAGGCAGATCAGTGGCATTAAGCTCGCTTGGGACAGTTGGTGCAGGTGAATACACAGAATGCGGATAAACAACCATTAAAAACAAGCATTAGATTTAACATTGGTGGTTAACCTTCTGTTATATCATTATTTCACAAAGAATTACAGCATGTGACGTTGATGTCTGTCTACTAGAGTAAATAGATTGCAGGGTAGAAGACAGGAATAGACAGTAATAGAAATGTAGGGTTAATGCGGCTAGGAGCAGAGAGCAAATGAGGAAACAAATGCAGATGGCAGTTTGTCAAATTGACCCTTAGAGGCCGTGTGTTACGGCCTCATGCTGGTGTGAATTAAAGTGTCCAGTCAGCAGTTCCAATTATCAGAAATCAAACTCAGGAGATGGCTCAGAGGAGGGTCTGAGGGAGTGAGGGCAAGAGAGAGGACCAGCACACAATAGTTGGTAATTAAAACCCATTTTATCAGTCTAAACCTGCTGTGTTCTTTCTTACTCCATATTGGCAAGCTGTTTAGCTGACAAGAGGCTACATTTGACTTTAGACACATATGCTGGAGGTATTTAAGTTTTTTGAAGGCTAAGGCAAATAAAAGACATCACATCACATCCTTTGTACTACTATTCCAATAGCAAACTCAAATTTGCATCATTGTACAAAATCATTTACCAGAAATTTGGACAAATAAACCAAGTTATGGTGTCTTCAAAGTTCACAGATGATTTCGTATACTTCTAATCAATGAAGAATCTCTCACTCTCACTAGACAGCGGTGGCAAAGATCAATCCATAGGTCAAGCAATGAGCTACTACTTACAATGGGTGGTATATACCACCAAATTTATGGCACTATTTTACATCTATTACTACCCAAACTGTTATTTACTCTGAGGCTTCACATTGTTTGCAGGTGGAATATGTTACTGTTAGTGGGTGGGATATATTACTGTAAATGGGTGGGATTTATTACTGTTAGTAATGAAGTAAGTGTTACTGTAAGTATCCAAGTAGTGAACCGTCAACAGGGTCATGAGCGGACAAAGATTATTTATGCACGTGAGGAATTAAAGAGGCCACTGGACTTTACAGGACTTTAAGGATCTGCTGCTTACATCTTGGTACCAGATACCACACACGCCTTCAGGGTCTAGTGGAGTCCATGCCTCGATGGGTCAGGACTGTTTTGGCAACAAATGGGGGATCACCACAATATTAGGAACACAATATTAGGAAGGTGGTCATAATGTTATGCCTATTTGGTATAATTTCATATTAAAGTTCAAAGTTCAAAGTTCAAAGTTTATTGGTCACATGTACATTATACGTGGTACAACATATAGTGAAATGTACAGGCAAATATGTATTTTGCATTTTGAAATGTTTACTTCTTTTTTTATTTTATTTTATTTTTTATTTTAGAAAAGTGTAATAAAGAGCAAGGTCAGAATTAAAGATACTAAAACACTTAGACACATGCAGTCATATCCCTTAATAATTACGTTCGGCTGAAATATGGAAAATCTGTGGCTGTGATGCTCTCCTTACATAAACACAGTGCACTAAAGATTGAAATCGCTATGGTGTTGTATCGTTGGAATTACAATGGACATTAAACAGTTATCATACATAATCTAAATCACAACCTAAAAATATAGGCATTGTAGTTATAAATAATCATCCTAGTTCTTCCATAATGCATGGATAACGAAAAGCAATGGGATCGTACATACTTAGAATAGAATATGGGCTATTTCATTTTTACTTACAATTTATGCCGGCAATTACTGCTCATAATTCCTTTAAATAAATATATATACCAAATATTGGAAGAAGTAATACAATTATAAATATAGTTTATTATATTCATACATGTAAGCATGTTACAGAAATAACAACATGGTGTAATGTCACATCTTTACATAGTTAAAATGCTATATGGTGATATATAGTGGCTACATTCCAACTGGATTTATTTTATGTCTTAATATATTAATATTAGAAAATACTTCAAAACTAAAGAGCAAAAGTAAATTAAAAGCAGAGGTCCTCCTGTCATGAAAAAGCATTTTCTGCCTGTATAGCTGCTAAGCTCTGAGCTTTTAAAGGCTTTGCTGCTCTATGACGGCTGTAACGTCTACATGATAAATAGCATTATTATAAGTATATTAAAGAGTCAGAAGAGTCAAGACCTTTAAATGGGGGTAATTTCTCCACCGTGATGATGTCGTTGCCAGTGACACGGAGCCCGCTGCAAGTGTGTAGAGGTGTGTTACGTATCATGCAAAGCCACGTTGAAAACGAAGTTTATTTATTACATGAAACACTTCTGCCATGCCAGACTAATGAGTGTTTGAGTCTTGACCCTGCACTGCCACTAAAGATTTACAACCAATCAATCGGGACACTAATGGATCAACACACACAATGCAAAACAGAAATGTTCTATATAATATTAGTGATAAAATGCGAATAGACAAACTCTTAGTGTCATGACTGCACTAATATGGCGATGAATAAGTGTTTGGGTACAAATCACAACCAACTTATACCAATATATTGAATTGTCTATTAATATAAAGTGTTTAGGATCGTTAAAATGCATAATTTGCTATGGAAGGCTTAATCCCAAAAACTTGAAACAAAAAATGAAAATTATTATTGGTTGATCATGATGCACGTTGTTTTACAAAGCTTTAAGTTTTTTTTTTTTGGCTTGTTTTCAAATAAAAACGTTCGTTTCCAGGGTTTATTTCTAATCAAATTGTACAAGCGTGAAGCAATCTTTTTTCCTTAGATTCTTTAATTGTACATCACACTGGTGCAAACATTTATTCCCTTTATTTATACCTCAACAAGATTACAGCACAATAAGCAATCGATGACTAAAATTACACACAGACGTAAAAGTGATGTATCAGAGAGGAAAGTGGCATCCTGATTTACCGAAGTATTGATCCAAAGACGGCTCCGTCTGCTGGGCCCAAAGAGGCGTGTGATGTTCAGACTCCGGCGGGAGGTTTACCACGTCTGTAAGAATCAAACCACATTGTCAGACATAACAAAGGCAGCTGACATACGAACCCTGGATCGTACCTGTTTTCTATAGCTCCGCATTCTCATTAAAAACCACAGTCGTGCAGCTGAGGCCCTCTCCAAAGCCACAATACAGCGCCAGAGCCCAAGGGCAAACGCCCATGACCCACTGCTAGCCTCCCAGCCATAATAAAGTAAGGTGCCTTTTTGCAACAGGTTTGAATGTAGATGGAGGTTTGAATGAGCGTCGGGTTTGTGCACGTGTCTGCTGTTCGGGTTTCATCTGCCTGTGGCTTTTTTATTTTTAAGGTTTTGAGACGGAACAGCTCTCGGCTTTTGTCTGCACTCATGCTTTTGATGTATTATACTAAAACACCATTAAAAGACAGAGATAATATTACGTATAACATAACTGTGCCCTAAATAACGTTGAATGGCTCTGGCGAATATTTGTGTTGCAAAATCAAACATTTAAAAAGACAATAGGAGAATTATTTATTTTTTTATTGTTTTGCACACTTGCTTCTAGTGTAATTACAGGGCAAGAGTTCATTCACCCCATAAGAGCCAGCCGTGACTTCAAATGCTTAGCTGTCAACCTGGAAGCAGATCAGTCCCACATTTATGCTGTCACCTCAATTTTGCTGGACCTCAGAAGGCAGCGGCAGGAGATTTTAGGATATTTAGCAGTGGAGGATGTGGTAGCTCAACGGTAAGGCTCTGGGTCAGTGATCAGAGGGTCGGGGGTTCAAGCCTTGCACCAGGCAAGCTACCATCATTGGGTCCTT
>JAOUQX010000030.1:4426049-4441389 GCA_028566295.1 Liobagrus marginatus
ATTGGGGATATATAAATATATATATCAGATATCAGAAAAAAAAGCCTCAATCTTAACAGCCTGAGGTATTCCCCTGAGTTTGGTGTCAGTAGCTTCAAAGCTTGATAAATTACTACAGTTTAAATTTTTAATGAAAGTCTATCGAATTTCGACCACCTCGAGTGTACATACCTGGAATACAGTAATTCAGAATGCTTATAAATGTAATAGCACTTTTTTCCAGAATAAGCTGCTTGATTTGTGAGACTTCATTGTGGGTCTAGGACTGTGGGACTAGTAGCAAGCCAAAATTTGCTCAGAAAAAGAAGAAAAAAAAGATAAAGATAGTAATAGTGTGTTTTGCTTTACAAGCATCGTTAAGAAGAAAAAGAAGAAGAACAAGGACTAGAAAAGGAAGAGTAGAAAAAAATATAGAACATGATATATTCAGTGGGCCTTTGGGGCCTTGTAGCCTCTTACAGGCTTGTTGTTTGAGTTACACCTTCCTCATTGTGTAAAATAGGTGGTGCAAGAAATTGAAGGATTCAATATGTTTATTATGTGGGTCTTTCCAAAACTAATGGCACGCAATCTAGCATATTTTTTTCACTGGAGCTAAAAGGCTTTCACCTTCACCCAAATGATCACTTTTGTGATGAATCAAAACCACACAGTACAGTTCTTTACAGTACAGGGTTTAAATACAATTTATTAAAAAGTTATTTTAAAAAATAACTGAATTATTATCTACATTATATGAAAATGTAATTGTAGTGGTGTAAATATTTTGGTAAATTTGATTATGACAGGTCACCTACACTGACAAAAGCCACCGAAATTATTAAAGCTACAAATTATTGGAAACAGTAAGGACAGGAATAACACTCTTTGTGCTTGCCTTTTTATTATAGAAACTTTTTCGATTGGACTCTCGAGGTGATTTTTAAACTGTATAATATATATACACCAATATCAGCATTTATTCTTACAAATATTCAAATATATTATTTATTATAACAACAGTCAAAATAGAATACAGACTATGGTTTAAACATACATTTAGCATCAAATTTATTATCAAGTTTCGAACATTTCAATAATTATTTTGTAGGTTTCATTTATAATATAAGCAGAAACATGGCTGCATATTATTCCTATGTAGAACTTCAAACATCTAAAGTATAAAATCAACATTTATTGATCTGTTCTTTCCAGCACTTTACCTGAAATCTGTCTAAACAAAAAAAAAAAAATACATTATAAGCTTAGGATCTTACCCCACCTATAGGAAAATTTTTTGTTACGTTTTTTTTGGCAATTTGCTTCTCTTTGTCTTGATCAAGATCCTTTACATCCATCGGCAAAATACAGACGAAATAAAATGTAGGTTTATGATAGCAGTCTGTTTGGCATGGAACATTTTTCAGTTAGTCTGTCCTTTTGGAAAGTTTGTCATTTGTATGTTGTCTCCTTGTAGTCCAGGATTGTAGTATGCAAATCCATCAACTTTAAAATCCAGAGGCTCATTGTCTAATCGGAGAACTGTAAATGAAAAAAGAAACAAAATAAGTAGTCATAAACAACTTCAAATTAATAACTAGATAACTACATAACCAGTCATAAAAACTTCAAAGTTCAAGCAGTTTTTGTTAAGAAATTATTAGTTTTTATTATTAAAATAAACGAATTTTATTTTTAATTAATAATGTTCAATGAATGTTTAATTAATAATTCTTTAAATAATATAAAACATATATCATGCCATGATTGCCTGTAATATTATTCTCTGATCCCAAACTTTTGGCCAGACTGGATAAGTAAGTGTCATGGCAAAATGAATTTTAAACACATATTTTGTTGATTTTTGTTTCGTTTTGTTTTAAAGCAGGATACAGCTAAAATAAAGATTTTTTTTTGTGTAAAGTAACATTTGGGAGTGTAATTAATTACTTAGGAATTATTGTACATTTGATTTGCACTTCTATTTTTTCCATTCACATACAATGAGGGGATGCCAAAACCTTTGCACTAGACTGGTAAGCATGGGCTATGTTGGTTACCCTGGACAGATGTTATATATATATATATATATATATATAGTTGATTGTTACCTGGTTCATGTGGAATTTCCTCCACCAGTTTCCTGTGTGAGAATTCTGTGTAGTTTCTTCGTTTCACAATGACATAGATCACTAGGGCAACAAGTGCCACACCAACGCCAATGCCGAAAATGGCTCCCCATGCCTGACTTTTGCTTTTCTGTTGAATATCTGAAGACAGAACTGTAAAATAATTATTCATGACTAACTTACACCATGGACCAAATGTAAAAAAAAAAAAAAAAAAAGATATTAAACATCATGAATAGTTAAAATAAAACAGTGTTACATTCTCTCTAAAAGTTGGCCTCTGCTGTAATTGCTGGTTTTTGGAAAAATATCTTAATTCTAATTTTGAGTAGGTGTAATGAAGTTAGCTCAGTGGTTAGGTATTCATAGACTAGTGTGCTCCGGATCTAGGGGCACAACCCCTCCCAGGACATGATGAGGGAACACAGCACTCATTGTACTTTAAGGTTAGGTGTCAGTAACCAGAGAGAGCTCGGGCCTGCACAGGAGACAAACCAGCCCTGAAACCAAAGCCTACGCATTGAGCCAGTGGGAGCTGCATAACTGAAATAGGACACTGAAAATGTAGGGCAGCTTAATGGTGAAAATGAGTGTGAATGTGTTGTTTGAATATTGATAGATGCAATTAACACTATGAATGTTTTTTTGTTGTTGTTTTTTTTTTATTATAACATTTCAAATTAAGAAAAAAAAACATTTCTGTATTCAGAATAAAAAAAATTAAAACGAGAATAAATTCATTATAGGATGTTAAGGTAAAAGGTAAATAAATTATGTTAGTCTTCCTGGACCACCTTAAATGAACCCATTTTATGTACACTGGCTTTTAAAAGGCACAATACTAAAGCTTTTACTGAAGCATGACCTTGTGCATGCACACACACACACGCACGCACGCACGCACGCACGCACACGTAATCACACGTCTCAAGTAATGTTTGGAACTTGGAGAAAGTTCAACGTTAATTATAAAGGTTTCGATCTTACCTCTATCATCGTTTTCTTTGGAATCAAAAGAACCCCCAGTTCTGTTCAATTCTCCAGTGGAGTCACTGGTCTGATTGGTGGTCTTTGTAGAAATGGTTGTATTTGTTGAGTTAACCGGTGGTGAACGTGTAGTGGTAAAGGTCCAACTGACTGTTGAGGTTACATTCTGAGTTACGTTAAAAGCAGCAGTAGTTGTCACAGTGGTTGTGTTACTTGTTGTATTTGTAGCAGGAGTTGTTGTGGTGGTTGTGTTACTTGTTGTATTTGTAGCAGGAGTTGTTGTAGTGGTTGTGTTACTTGTTGTATTTGTAGCAGGAGTTGTTGTAGTGGTTGTGCTACTTGTTGTATTTGTAGCAGGAGTTGTTGTAGTGGTTGTGTTACTTGTTGTATTTGTAGCAGGAGTTGTTGTAGTGGTTGTTTTACTTGTTGTATCTGCAGCAAGAGTTGTTGTAGTGGTTGTTTTACTTGTTGTATTTGTAGCGGTAGTTGTCGCAGTGGTTGTTTTACTTGTTGTATTTGTAGCGGTAGTTGTCCCAGTAGTGGTAGAATTTCCAGGACTTGGAGTTGTAGTGTTGGTCTTAGTGAGGTTTACATGACGATCATTGGCGATTGTAGGTTCGAGGGATGGGTTCTCTGTACCCGAATTGCTTGGTTCATGTTGCTGGATTGAGGTTGTATATGTTTTTCTTGGGTTACTGTTGATATTCATCGTAGTCTGAGGTGAAGTCGTTGTAGTTGTGCTAACATATTGTTCTTCTACTGCACTGACAGTCTGGTTGGCATTTTGATCTTCACCATCCCCACTGTTTATCAGCAAGCCAGAAGAACTGCTAGGTTCGTCTTCCGATAAATTTACCATATTTATTCTATTCCATTCTTCAGGTATTCCAGTGCCTGGCAAAGGACGCTCTGAATTAGTGGTTTGAGTGGACACCAGCTGAAAAGCGTGGAGTGTCAGCAGTAAAGAAAAGGCAATGCCTAAAGGCATCTTGCATGGATGCTTTCCCTTATTAAAGAAACAAAAGAGTATAAAGAATAGTTATTAGTTTGTTCATAGGTTTAAATCAATATCTATCAGATACTGTATTTATTCTTTTTCAACATAACTTCATGGGTTACTGATAGATAAATATATTGGTAATGGTATATGGGACAGTTGGGCACAGTGATGCAAGAGTAGTTATCTGGCTTAAAAGCCTTTCCTGAGTCATCTCAGATAGAAATAAAATCACACAACAATAAACCGCAATCACACTAAATTTTTAAAATCAAAATTGCACACGGTGTATTACTTCAGGATCACACCCAAGATTAGCATTTGGAAATCTCTTAAGGAAATTGTGAAGGGAATCTATGCAACATTTGATCACCTAAGTACACTGCGGAGTGCACACGGTCCCATATAGCTATGCAAATCTCAGCAGCTAAGAATGTTCAATGTGACTAGCATTAACACTTGTTGAAAGCTGGAAACAATAGCCTGGGTCACCAAACTGGTTCTAGACTTATAGTTTGGTTTCATACAATAATCAGGAAGCCATGGTATGAAACACACAGTCGTCAATCACTATATTACCAGCACATTTGTAAATATAAAGTTAATATTTTTACATTCAAAATATATATAACATATAGAAAATTTTTAGGGTTAGGATTAGGGTAACCCTAACCCTACCCTAACCCTAACCCTTTAATTTGGAGAAATTGGTACACGTAAACAATATACTTTTCTTTATTTGTTTCCTACTCAAAAAAGAAACTAACTAAAAATATAAGGTTAATAAACAACTAGCCGTTCTTCCTTTAAATTAAAAGGGAAGTATTCTAAGAAGGCATTAGTTAGTTACCCTAACTAATTGTAATTTATCATTTATTATTATTAATTTATAATTAAATTATAATTATTCATTTATTATTATTACTATTATAATTTATTATTACAATTTGTCTAATCAAATTGTACTTATTTGAATATATGGAAATCTGCCTGATGTGGCCTTTACTATTGTTATTCGACGTACACAACATAGTCGATTCTATAATTTGTCTAACTTTTCTCACAAAAATTATAGACACAAAAACACACACGTTATTTAACATAGATGGTTTGCAATCTTTTATTTTTTTACATCACTATATTAGTCACCTTTGATAACATTGCTCAGACATAGAGAGAGGAACCGTTCTGTTAGTTTTGGAGAGCTCTAACCCTACTTGGAATTTTCATTCATTTGTATTCTTACTTTATTTGTATTCACTTTTCAAGGCAGAATCATAGTGAGAAAAAAGAACATTATCCTACCTGCATTTGTCGGTTAGTAAAAATGAAAGCACGCTGTTTGTATAGGACCTGAAGATGAACTGAAAAGTAACGTCAGCTTTCTGTCTCACCTAACATCTCCAGGTACTGACTACTTAAAAAACAGCACCTGGTGGCCACACCTCCGTATCAATCCCTACCTCATACAACACGTCACTCTATTGCCTAGAGATGTTATGTGACCATTCAACAGCCGCACTTATTTAGAACACACTAACAGGCCATTCACGTGCATGTTCAACTGGAAGAACACGTTTCGGAGATATTTTTTGCTAAAACCTCTAACACCTAATTCCCCGGTTCAAGCAACACCTGCTGAACAAGTCTCTGAAGCATTGTAGCCGTGCCCTGTCTCCATGGTAGCACCCAAAGCAGGAGGATCCTCTTTCATCCCACCCCTATCTATTCAGTATAGACTACTAACAACAGTCAGAGGCTTTTTTTTTTTTTTTACACACATGATGCTAACATGCGTCATAAGATAATTGTTCCTATTGCACTCAGGGTAGGGCAGTGAGGAGCCATGCCCTGAATAACTATCCAGTTTAAACCTACAATAAACACAAACAGTGAAAGGAGACTAAGACTTGTTTTTGAACGGATGAACCTAAAGTAACTGATGCGTATTTATGTTTCTTTATCACAAAGTTGAAAGGAAATGATGAATGCAAAATAACCATTTAAAAAAAAAAAAAATTTTATAACTATGATTTTTTTTAACAGTAATGTAAACAAGATGACGTACAGTAACGTTGGATCAAATTGTAACATGGATGCAGGCACAGACGAAGCAGGATCCATTCGCAGAGGTTTTTTAATGCATAAACATGAGTTCCAGAAGAACAATAGCATGGCATGAGCAAAAGTGCTAACATGGCTAACGCTAGTTACACAAGCAAACTAGGCTACAAAAGAAACGGCTAGCAAATAAATGGCTAGCGAACATAGTAACGTTTAAGAATAACTATATTTGGACTTGGCGTGAGCAAAACAACAAGATTTACACGTGGGTTAGACAAAAAAGGTTGGCAAAACAATACATCACCCTGAACAATGGCAAGCACATGGTATATATATATATATATATGCTACAAACAGGAAGTGCAAATGACAGGAAGTGGTGAGCCGGAAGTGACATGACAGGAAGTGATGTGGCCGTGAGTTGAGTCCATTGTTCAGGGGAGCGCTCCATCTACTGGGGGGAGTCCGGTATTGACCCTACACAAATACAGCTGATATTCTAAATGATGAAGGGAAAGGAACCCTCGACAGACCCTTACGGTGGTACCTGTACATCACTGATGTTTAAAATAGAACTATTTAAGAAAATTCTTATTTGTAATCATTAACTCGTATAAGATTATTATTCATTATTACACTCAGTATGTAGATTATTTAGTTTGCACCAAAGTATGTGCATCCATATTTAGCTGTGAGCATCAATGATTGAGACAAGTTGCACTTTTGGTTTTAATTTCTATCTCTGATATTAATGTAATAACAATAACAAGTAGATCATTAATAGGATATGATATGAATGAATTAAAAAATTTTTTGTTGTTCTTTCTGAGTTTAAACACCAGAGGGCAGAGTTTACTAATCACAGTTTGATTATAACTTGGGTAGGCAGACATTAAGTATACTGTATATCCATACGTATTCTGCATATTTATTGTATTTGTGTAAGACTTTTAAACGACTAAAATAGTTAACGTTATTGTGTATTACGGGTTTATACTGCATGTCAACCATTCAATGCAGGACTAATATTTTCATTTTTTCATTTTTTATTTTAGTGATACATTCATCTAAGATGCTAGTTCAGGAATTAAAGATGCGTAAACTGAAACAAATAAATTCCATTGTCTTTCCCTGAAACAGTTGTTTTGTTCAAATCAATTGCTGGAAATTGTGTTGGTTTATTAACCGTTTCAAATACAATCAAATTGTATAATGATTCCTAAATAGAATGAGAGAAAGGAAATTTCACACTGTTGCAAAACACATACACATTAATTATACAGAAAAATAGAACATATCAGATTACCAGTAATAATAAGCAGCTGTGATGTACAGTATAAGGATAAAACAATGATAATACAAGGGTTAGGGTTACAACTTATAAAAACATTTTATGAAACATAAAATTTACATTTATCAGACGCGCTAATCCAGAGCGACTTTCAACCAAGCAGTTAAGGGCCTTGCTCAGGGGCCCAGCAGTGGTAGCTTGGCAGTGCTGGGAATTGAACGTCGGTCTTCAGATCAATGGTCCAACACCTTAACCACTGAGTTACCACTTCCAGTAAATAAAATACTACTTTCAGCTGTAAATATTCTTTTAAAAGGCAGAGAAACGTCAAAATCTTTCTATCCAAAAGTTTATAAAAGCATTATGAGACTTGTCCAGAAGGATTCTGTTATATAAAAAAAATTATCAAATTATATTTGTAACCTGCTTCTTGAAATTATAAATCTGAAAGCATACACAGATCTGGTAATCAGACTACATGTTAGATTTTGATATGATGTCAGGAGTGCGGAAAAAAAAAAGAAAAAAAAAAAAAAAAAAGGACTCATTAAACGCCTAATTATATAGAGTTGAATGAGGTTGAATGAACTATTAATTACCAGTGGCGGTGCGTGACGGCATGTTTTAGGAAAAAGTTCGACAATTAGTTGAGATGAGTTTACTGTTTCTGCCAAAAGAGCTGTTTTTAAGGAGCTCACTCAAAGGCCAGATGTAATACAAATCCCCAGGGCATCTTAGAGCTACACTGGAGCATTTCTCTGACCAAAAATTAAAGTGAGGTAAAACACTGAAGCAAAGCAAGCAATAAAATTGAACAATTCAGAGCTTGACTAAATTAAAGTTGACAGAACCATGTAAATGGACAATTACAATCGCTTGGCCAGGAGTTGCAATGAAAGCGGATAAAATTAACTATTTTATTTCAAATCTTTCAGCAAAAAAGTATACCCACAATGTTCCTTCAATACACAGTGACCCATGAAAAGTTGTGTTATTCATTTTCTTCTTCAGTCATAAACAATTCATCACATGTTCTCACAGTGTTCCAGGTTTGATTGCTGTTTTCCATAAACGAAGCAGTGGTTTATTCATTTCTTGGCTTCAGATCAGGTTTAAATGTATTGTATTGGTGTCTATCTGTAGATCTGGTTCAAACAAATGATGTACTAAAACTGCACTTTGTGACTCTGGTGGAAAAACTGTCAGATTACGTGCAAGGAACTGTCTAATAACCGATTTAATAATTGCGTTGTAAACAACATATTTCTAAATGTGTTCACGATTGCAATAAAACGCATTCTGAATGCGGGTGCTGTTATTCATTTATGTGCAAAAGAGAACCAATTTATCATTCAGATGTTTTGTTGGAACAGCCTCCAATGGTCTGGAATGTGAAAGGATTGATCAACATACTCCGCCATCTGCAATGTTAATTCCTCTCACATCTACACACTGATAAATATTACCAGGATAAGCATAACACATTTGTTCAAGTGTTCAACCAAGACTTACACACAGCAACTTCTTATTCCACATTCTTCCTTTCTTAAAGAGACGATATTCCCTACGTCAATCCGGTTAATCCTCACAATCCTAGTGATGCCTCCAGGAAAGGAAAGTTACACTGTGTTCTCTAACGGCATGAAAATATAATAAAATGAAGATGTACACTTTTACAAGCATAACAATATTTTTCTGGCAACATGTTTAAAACCTTTCAGGGGGTCTGACATCATAGTACAAAGATGTTCAGCTAGGATGAAACTCTCTAAGGCAAACTTGCACAACATGTTTTTATGGAGAGTACGCATTAGATGATGCGTCCACGGTCTGCTATAGTCATGCAGTCGATACTTCTGGCTGTCCATCAGGACTGAAGTCTGCAACAGCAGAAAGTCTTCCATCATTTCTCAGCACGCTCTCTGTCGCTCTCTTCATAATATCTTTTTGAAACACAGCAGCTGGTTTTCCATTTATCCGCATATTACATAAAGGATGGAAAAATGTGGGAGGAGAGAGAGAGAGAGAGAGAGAGAGAGAGAGAGAGAGAGAGAGAGAGAGAGAGAGAGAGAGACGCTCTCCTGTCAAGCATCATTTGCAAGGAAAGATCAGTCTACAAATTTGGGTTCTGACATAAACCTCAAAAATAATATCTCGTTTTGTTGGTGCCCAGGATTTCCCCTGTCAGGAATTATTATTATAGGGCTGGTTTTGTCGACTGTATAAAGTATTAAAGTGCAATAGTATTAAGCTTCTAGATAAAGACATCAAGACATCAAGATTTAATTGAACTTCAAATTAAATAACAAAGAAAAAACCCAACCAAACTCAATATTCTATTTCAGAACTAATAAAACACACATATCCCATCCATAAATATGCCAGTATGTTATATTTTTATATACTATATGTTATAAGTTATACTGTATACTGTATACATTTGTAGCCTATAAATTACATTAATTAAATCTTTCTTTCTTTTTGTTTTTTTTTTTAAAAGAAGAAACAATCGTGTTTATTAGATTTGCATGCAATAAAAACATTTAAACTGGTGCAAAAGTTGTTCCAGTACAGACCAAACACAGAGCTCTCCTACTGAGGGAAAATGACTCCCAATTCCCACAAAAGAGAGATAAATGAGATGGAAGAAATTGGGAAAAGCACTTCCAGATTCTAAGAAAAGACAATTTTAGCTTTTTCCAAAGATGGACATAGTAATCGAGTGGAAAGTATCGTGTGAGTTCATTTTCTTATTGTGCTAATGAATGCAGCCAAGAACTGTGGAGGAGGAAAATGACATTTGGAGGAGTTGCTTTAGTTAAAATGACAGAAAATGAAAAGAAGATTCTGTGTTGAAAGACTTGATGATCTAATTCCCTATCCATGTAAACACCCTGTTAAATCAGAAACTGCGTGAGCTGAAACAAAGCTGTAATTCGAGAAATGTATTCTTCCACTTTATTACACTTACATAAACATTAGAAGTGGTGAATTTATAAATGGCTTAATTTATAGCTATCAGCGACTTACATAGATAATTTAATTTATAGTTATCGGTGACTCATATCGCTAATTTAATGTATAGCTATCAGCAATTCATAGGGCTAATTTAATTTATAGTTATCGGTGACTCATATCGCTAATTTAATTTATAGCTATTGGTGACTCATATCGCTAATTTAATTTATAGCTATTGGTGACTCATATCGCTAATTTAATTTATAGCTATTGGTGACTCATATCGCTAATTTAATGTATAGCTATCAGCAATTCATAGGGCTAATTTAATTTATAGTTATCGGTGACTCATATCGCTAATTTAATTTATAGCTATCGGTGACTCACCTGTGTCATCCATGTCTAATCCTGACATTAAGCCTTGCAATAGTGTTTTAATAAGATAAAAATCAAGCTACAATTGCAACATTCAGTTCTGTTTGTTAGCTTTTACTTTTTGCATGTATATAAAGTGCATTGCAGTTGGTAAGAGTGCGGTTAATAAATGGTCAATTAACTTTGTTTAACTGATGATGTGTAAAACCCTATGAGTAAACACATATATTGGTTCATTTCATTGAGGACTTCCTTATTTCATGCTTAATATATAAAAGGTATTTCTCTGTTGCTTAGGGTTTTTTGTTTCACAAATGTTCCCCTTTGTTACGCTTCTGTCAGAATCCAGCTGGTGGCTCAGTTCATCTCTATCCACAATGGAACGTCTTGTAACACAGCCTTACAGCTTTTCAGAGGTCGTCTGGGCATGCTCAACTCTTTGAAGTGCTCAAATAATAATGTGGAGAGACCAAACACATGCTAAATAAAGGCTATCGTTCCATCCTTTTCCAGTACAGACGCTTTAAACAAAGGGTTCAGATTATTTCACAAGACTAAATACCCCCGTTAGCTGAAGCCCAAATTATGTCATGGTGCTTTTATCAACACCTGAAGGATATTTTGCAAACAGTTGCAGGGATAAATGGTTTAAGTATCTTGTTCAGCACCATACTGTTGGTATTGGGGTATTATCATTGAGTAATAATGGTATGATATTTACATTTCTGGCATTTGGCAGATGCCCTTATCCAGAGCAACTTGCATTTAATCTCAATTAGGCCAAGTCCAACAGCTTGGTGGTCATAGGAATTGAACCCATAATCTTCTGATCAGCCGTCCAACACCTTTAGCACTCAGATGATATACACATCTCATTTGGTATGACTCCCGCGGATAAACTGTGATTGATGTGTGTTTTGTTAATATCACAGTAAGCAGAGATTTCTCAGACTAAAAGTCATGTTTACCCGATTTGAAATGAAACCATTTCCAGATGTGGCTGTGTATAATGCAGTGATGCATTGTAGGTAATCATGAATGAACACAGACTTATTAACAGTAATAGATTGAGTTAAACAGACAGCCTTTTGTCCACATCATTTATCTGACAAAACAATAATCCACTAACAGTCTGTTTTATGTCACCTCTTCCACGATGAACGTTTTCATTTTGAAGCTAATTTTGTTGCCTATGTAGTCCTAAGTATACAGAATATATGTGTACTGTAGTAAAGTGTATGTATTGTCCTATGAGGACTGACATCTGATCAGCTAAAAGCTTTGTCCTGCTTTTAACAGCAATGTCTGTGTAGGGCAGTGATAATGTCATGGTGTGTGACTGTGTTCGGTACAATCAGGGCATTATTGGCTACAGATGACGTAGGTAGAATCATTTCCACAGCAGCAGCACTGCTGGCAGACGCCTGGGGGTTTGTACTCAACCGCAGGCTGAGCAATGCTCCAACCGTTAGCACACTAGTATGGGCACACAACTCTTAACACTTACTGCATATGGAAGGCATGCAAAGGCCTCCTCCTTCTCTGGCTAAAAAGAAGAAGCCTACTAAAGCACGGCCTCAAAATGTTCTCAACAGCTCCTCTGTTTAAATAGACTTCACACTCTGTGGGTTTTGAACCTGTAAACACACAAATTCAGGGACATTCTGAAATATTGTTAAATCAAAGTTAAATGTTAACTGTAGAGCTATACAGTTGTCTAGAATTTTGTTCTACATTTTGTTGATTTGTTGGTCCAGATTGCAGCATCGTAAATAATATCCTGCATTTGTATTAATTTAATGGCATTTGTCTATTAATTGAACAAAAGGAGGAAAATAAGATACAAAAAAAAGGTAAAAACTTCAGCCTTCAGTCAACAAACATGAACACATTTCTAGATCTTTATTGCAACGATTGTAATTAAACATATGAGAAACTTGGCTGTGTATTTTTAATAATGCTCTTATTTAATAAATAAGAGTTACATTCGATTTTCTTATGTAGGTTTTAAACTTGATGTCACACCTTGAGGTTGGGTATATTATTAATTACCACATTATAATGTATTGAAGCAATTAGTTATGTTCTTATTCATGCATTCATTTCAGGTATTTGGCAGACGCTCTTATCCAGAGCAACTTTCTTTTATCTCATTTATCCAACTGAGCAGTTGAGAGCAGTTTAAGGACTTTGTGCTCAGAAGCTGCACAGTGGCATCTTGGTGCTGCTGGGAATCAAATCCATGATCTTTCAATCAGCAGATCAGCACCTTAACCACTGAGCTACCGTTTTCCCCATACAACCACATTCATTCATTCATTATCTAGCGTTTATCCTGTTCAGGGTCGTGGAGGCGCTGGAGTCTATCCCAGATAACTTAGTGTGTGAGTTAGGGCCGGGTACATCCTGGACAATCGGCAGTTAATCACAGCACTAACACTTAGAGACAGACAGATATTCACAGACACATTCACTCCTATGGACAATTTACAGTAGCACATTCACCTATGTACAATCGCATGCGTTTGGAGGTGGGAGGAAACCGGAATACCCAGGGAATTCCGAGTAGTCAATGCACCTATGCCCAATCGCATGTGTTTGTAGGAAAATCCGGTGAAAACCCAATCGAGCATGGGGAGAACATGCAAACTCCACACGGAAACACCCTGGGCAGGAATCGAACCCATGACCTTCTTGTTGTGAGGCAGGAGTGCTAACCACTCTGTCACCCATTCAAGTTCAAGAAACTTTATTGTTATTTCAACAATGTATTGAAACAGTGATGTATTACACAGTGAAACGAAACAACATTTCTCCAGGACCATGGTGCTACACACATACAACCAAATCTAAAATGAAAAACTGTTATTAGAAGAATAATCGCTTTAAATAACTAAAGGAATAATGTGTTACACAGTGGTCTGAGAAAACCAGCCATGTGGCATTTTAGCTAAATTCTGTATGACAGCCAAAAGGATATACAAATGTTTTAGTTTGGGTTAGTTTCTTATTTTGACTTGGCACTCTGCCAGAGAACATCATGCTTGATAACGAGTTAGTTTAGCTCCTGGATTGCCACATTATAAAGAAAAGCTTACTCTCAAAGTTTTATGGTGTTTAAATGGCCTAATAAAAAGGCAGTAACAGCATGAACAGAACAGAATGAATGAATCAGTCATTACTGCCAGAAACTGAGATCAACTGAGTGAAAAACAAGGAGACAATTATGAGGCCGGTATTTCAATGCTGTTAGTGACCACAGCTGATGAATCAGAGGCTAATGATGAGTCAGAGTAAAATTCATAAATTACTTATTATTGTAAATCTTTAATTTTCCTGTGTAAACCTGTAATATTAGCGTAAGTGTATTAGGGAGTGATTATATATCTTATGTATTTAAAGTGTGTTTGTGATAATAAACTCTTTAATAAACTCCGCATTTGAGCTTTTGTGAGTGAAAATGATTTCTTTTAGGAAAACAAATATATAGTAGAAAATGCCAAAATGAGATCTTGTGAAGGGGTTTCCCAGGCCACTATTTATAGGTCCTCCTGGGGTCATTTTAGATTGTAGCTTTGCAAATCTTATACCACTTTTAAACCCACTCTAATGTTAACATCATTTTTGGGTTTCTCTCGCTCTCATGAACCTCTCAATGGCAGATTGTAACCAAAGTTGAATATAGATCAGCAAATTTGTACTACATGTTATGCTGTCTGACCTCACTGCAGGAAACGCAATTAACACACCATGCACATAAATACGTTTTGATTTTTAACACCAGCCACTATTCAAAATTTACCTCTAAAACTTCTGAAAAGAGCCTTTAATATCATTCTATTTTTTTTTATCACTAATCTAGGACAGCAATTGCTCCAAGTCATTAAAGTTATTATTATGACTTATCTAAGCATGACGATATGTTCAGTTCGATATGTAGGACAGCATTTGCGGTGCTAAATTTAATGTTCTACATCATTAGGTGACTGTGATATTATTTTTGAGACATGCTAATCGTTGGATTGTTGTCGTTGTACCAGAACATTCCAGTTCAACCCAGAGCCACGTACAGTATGTAAGGGCACGCCTACAGACATGTGTTCCATGTTTCTCGTAAGGGAAAATAAGTTTCTTGTAAAGGAGAAAAAAAAGCTGGACCCACGAAAACAGTAGCAGTATCTCACAAAAATGAGTACACCCCTCACATTTTTGTAAATGGTTATCTTAATTTTGTATTATATCTTTTCATGTGACAACACTGAAGAAATGACGCTTTGCTACACTGTAAAGTAGTGAGTGTACTGTTTGGGTAACAGTGTAAATTTGCAAACCGTTGGCAACAAAAGTAAATACACCCCTAAGTGAAAATGGCCAAATTATGCCGCCATTCACACCTGAGACTTTGTAACACTAACGAGTCACATGACACCGGGTAGGGAAAATGGCTAATTGGGCCCAATTTGAACATTTTTACTTAGAGGTTAAGTTAAAGTTCAGTTTATTGGTCACATGCACATCATACAGTGAAATTATTTGATTCCGCATATCCCAGCATACAAA
>JAOUQX010000030.1:4520765-4535688 GCA_028566295.1 Liobagrus marginatus
TCAAGGACCCAATGATGGCAGCATGTCTGGAGCGGGGCTCGAACCCCAGATCCTCTGATCACTGACTCAGAGCCTTATCCACTGAGCCACCATCACCATCGAGTGAAGCGGGAAAAAAAAAGAAATGTGCTAATATCCACATGGCAGATTTTTGTTTTTCAGGAGCAAACAGACGAGCTCACGATCAAAACCCACAAAAACAATGTTTTAACCACTTTCTAATAATCATCACCATTAAAAATATTAGCTGCACGTCTATTATCCTAATTAAGTTTCTCTTGCGATGGCTCCCGTAATAAATAAATATACGGGTTGTCAAATAACGTTGTATAAATATGTTTACTGTGCATAGTTTCATTTATTTTAGGTTAAAAAACTCAAACTCCTCTCCGTTTATCGGCTCGGAAGGTAAACGATTATTTACGGGCTAATAGCACATATGTGCAAACGCTGATATTAACTTGTGACTCTTCGATGCAAAATATCACCCCGAGCAAAATGAAATGTGCACGGCAGAAACAGTCTGTGTCTGTAATGGACACGAGACTATTATCTATTGTTCACAAAGCCACAGAGCTAACTAAACCGCCTGACATCTGCTCCTACACCCAGAAAAACAAACAGCTTTTCAGTCGGCGGCGAGACGGCGAGGTTTAACAGACGAGCGTGACGAGGAATGACATGGAAAAGCGAAGTAAGAGGTTTAAACTAACGATACCGAATCAATACAACCCCCGTTTAGTTCCCGGGATTTTTATAGAACACACAACTGAAATTGTGCCAAACCTCCCACTACATTATCAAATTGACTGCTGGTTCTGTGACCTGGAAGATCTGTGGCAGATGGCGTCAGGCTCCTGTGATTAGTCTCAGAATGACCCTCCCGAGATCGAGAATATGAAGCTGTTAAGACTAATGCGCTCTGCTTCGGGTCAGGAACATCTGCTCACAAACTAAGATGTCAGGAGCAAACATCTCCTCGGTTTATGTATATGTATATAAACACACACACTCACACACAGTCACGCTACTGGCTCTCCTGTCCTCTGCAGGCATTCTGAGGTGTCGAGGAATTGGAGGCGCTGGGCTCAAAGGTCACCGCCGCAGGCTTCCAGCTTATTGCTAAAGAAGTAGCATCGAGCTGTGGGGAGTGAAAACGTCCTTAAGTGCCTGCAGGAGCCACCAACAGTAGCCACTTGAACAAGATGACTGATGGCAGAACCCTGCAGTTTCACCGACGAGCGTTCAGCTGTAATCTAAACACACATGCCGAATTTTAGGGATGCACCGATACCAGTTTTTAAGGATCGGGTACGAGAGTTGTTCCTCTGGTACTCGCCGATACTGATGCCTTTACCTGCACTACGGGGGGGTTGGATTCCAACCTAAATTTTGCCCGATGTCTAGAACCCGGCCCTGACTACCACTAACATCTTAGTAACAACTTTAATGGAAATGTCAGTTTAAAAAAATTAACAGACCGGAATCCAATATTATTGAGTCCTGACTAAAATCCCCAACCTCTAAGGCTTCACAAGATATGTCGAAACACACAGTGAATATTAGGGATGCACCGATACCAGATTTTAAGGATACAAGGGTTGTTCCACTGGTACTCGCCGATATCGATGCCTGTACCTGTATTTTTTTTTAATTTGTTCTGGTGATTTTCCAAGCACAACACATTGAGACTAATAAATATAGTACAGCATGAACTTCCAAAGGGCATAATAACCAAGCGCATAATAAAAAAGGGTCAAATATTTACACACTGCTGAGGCTGACATTATGTCTATCATATATGTGTCAGCCATGTCTGCTGTAAATACTGTAAAGTACATCACGTGAGGTATCGGTCATTGGTATGGAGTACAAGTACCGGGCATCGCTAGTGAATATCATTCTAAACTTTAGTTTAACCACAGCTCTGATGGTTTCTCAAGTCCGATTCATTTGTGAATTATCGCTGGATGCAGGTTAATAACTAAATGCGAGGTTGTGGGAAGAAGTGGTAGCTCAGTGGTTAAGGTGAACTGCTGATTGGTAGATCGTAGGTTCGATTCCCAGCACCAACAAGCTGGGCCAGAAATGTAAAAGTGAATGTAATAACAGGTTAAAAGGACCGATCTCATTCTGCTATTTCATTATTACCACTTTACACATACGGGTGCAGCTCCATGTCAGCAGATTAAACACACACGCGTAATTGTTGATGGAGTGAAATGTTCTCTACGGTGATGTTTAATTAATTACCGTCGAGCTTTTCTGTTCTCTTTACACCCAAGGAAACGTGTGTGCTGGGTCAAGCATCTTAAACCTCAGGATCAGCTTCAGCTTCTTGCCTTCAGTTAAAACCACAGCGGACACGTTACCCTGAAGGCTTTGAATGATTTATTGCAGAGGGTAATTCACGTGCCAACGCAACTAAATGCATGGTTACCATCGACTGCCCCACCCACCAGGGGCACATATGCTCAGTGAAAACTGTTTCCTTTAAAGGGCATTCACAAATCTGAAGAGTATCATCCAAAGAGAAAATTAGACTAAGGAAAATGTTGGATTCCTTAAAAACGCGTCTGGATTTAGTCAATTTAAACATATTTTCATGACAGAATCTGAGAGGGTTGCTAAATGAATAACACGCTGGCATCAACATTAAATCGGAAAACAGAGCACTCTGTTTATATTACACACATCTTATTGTATATGTGAGGAACGAGGATTCGTTCGACGAAGCATGAATTGATATGAATGACATTTTTATTTAACTACTTTTAACAGATGACGTTGTAGACGTTAACAGGTCAAAGTTCAGAGCCTTGTGGCAAGTTGTTACTTCCCCCTTAGTCGGATTTGTGAAATTGCTCCTTTGGCGGGCAAAAACAAATTTCAGTTTTGTCATATTGCGATATTATTGCAAATTTCGGTTCATTGTTCAGCCCTAATTTGTTGTCATAAATTATTTCTTTTATTATGTTTTTTTCTGCGGTAACCTGCGTGTCTGTTTTATCACGCAGTATTTCCGATAATACTTTAAGTGAGTTTCATACAAGGATTTTATTTATTTATTTATTTTTTAAAGAATTCAGTTTTGGTGATAACGTTGGGGATTATAGATGGACATCTTAATTAGCTGAACTGTTTAATGACGTGCATTGTGGCATACACCGTCATAACCAGAAAGAACAATCAGGTTGTAAGTAATGATAAACATAATTTCATTTCATTCTAATGCACAGAATCGTCATTTCTGAACAATGCTTTCAGCTAATAAGAAACATGATTTTGGGGATTCCATTCCCTGATTCCAGGCAACCACAAAGCACTCACATGCTTAAGCGCACAGTCTTTACAGGATTGAAAACACAGGGAAATAATACAACTCATGGTGTGACAAAGCACAAATTATTTCATTTCAGATCTAATTTATCACATACATGCGGTGAAATGTTTTTATTCCGCATATCCCAGCATATGAATTTGAACGCTGGGGTCAGCCAGAACAAACAGTGCCCCTGGAGCATGTGAGGTTAAGGGCCTTACTCAAGGACCCAACGATGGTAGCTTGCCTGCTGCACGGCTTGAACCCCCGACCCTCTGAGCACTGACCCAGAGCCGCACCATTGAGCCATCACACCCTTCAACCTATAGTAATAATAATAGTCACAAATTATTCCGACTGAACGCGTCGGCACGTGTAAAGCACCAGTTCGGAATAGATAACGTCTCGTGCAAACCGCTAACTGTAATCTTTAAATTGGTATAATCTGTCAGAATGACAAATATATATATGACAATTTTTCAAAATATAAAAATTCAGATCCTGAATTGATATTGGTTTGTTCGTTCTTTGTGACTGTGTGACGTTCGCAAAGTAATATAGAAATAAAACTGACCTCAAGTGAACAGCGCTAACAATGAATAAACATAATGCGTTCAGGTTACCATCTCATGAACCGTCAACAGTGTAGGGGTCATGCTTTCATCTTGTAACTAATCGATAGGACACATTACTCAGGAGTCTCTCTCTCTCTCTCTCTCTCTCTCTCTCATTACAAGCACACACACATACTCAAATCCCTTTCTTTATCATCTATGCTTAAAATAGCACCTAAATGTGTCTGCAGCACAAATATAAAGAACTGCAGCAGCCCGTATAACCAAAGATCCGTCTTTGCTTCATATAATAACGTAAAACTCAAACAGATGAAAGCCACTCTTTGCTTTAGCTAAAGAAAATGATCCCATGCAGTGTTCCGATCAATGGCACTCAGATGGCCACAATTACAGCTCTCGAAGCAGAATCAAGCCCTAATTTTCCTGTTCGCTCTATCCAATATCCTCCCTGTAGTCTCCTGACGTAAAGAAAGCTTACAAATCTACTATCTGGACCAATGATGAAGCTTTCGCGCCAGCTTTCGCGCCAGCTTTCCCATCGCCGTGTTCAACTAATTGCAAAGCAGGAATAAAGCTCAGCTTGAATCTTATGTTGCATACATCTACAATAAAGTTGTCTCATCACATTGTGCAGCTGGCTTCTCGAATCGGATTGGTCAGAACTTGTTGGTGTAGTAACCGTTAGCAACATCGCTCAGACGCCTTTACAAAATCAAACGCGACTCGAAAGTGTTGTGAGGCAACACCTCATTCAAAGGGAAAGTTACATTTACAGCACTTGGCAGAAGCCTTTATCTAAAGCGGCTTTCATCTTATTTCCAAATCAGCAAATGGGTGCTGTGTGGCATATTCTGTATGTGATCTGATTATGTGTCATGGAAACCTTATCTCATCTGTATCCTATTTTGGGAAAATGAAGAAGAGGGGAAACAAGCTGATAATCGGTCCAGTCCAGACTTTATCTAGGTGTCGGTCTGCTGATTGGAAGAGTGCGGGTTCAACTGCCAGCACCGCCAAAGCTACAACACTGTTCCCCTGAACAGGGCTCTTAACACTCTGGGGACCGAGGGTTCTTTGAGCCTGTGAGATGTTTTGACATGACCCAACACTTGTGTTTGAGCTCCTGATAACATACTATTAGCCAACATGTATTTTATTTGTATTCAGCACAAGCTAAGCTACAATAATATGTGAGCAAAATGGATGCACATGTTTACATTTCATAGGAAAAAAATATTATGCAAGGTTAGTGAGTATTCCAAAAAAAAGTTTACTGAAATAAGGCCATAAAAGCTGTATTAAAAAGTTTGTATTAAGAGATTTGAGTAATCGGTCATGTAGGCCTGAATGTTTACTTCAAAATGATGTGGAAAAACATTCTAACCGCTATAATCACACACTTAACACAATAATTTACACTTTAAGTGACTTTTTGCGTCAGCACTGCTGTATGCGTGTTTATGTTAGTCATGAATATTTATGTGATTCATGCCTGGGGAGACTAAAGCCCCTCCCCCACTAACTAATCTTCCCCCATCAAGGTGGAAAGCTTTGAAAAGACTTGCATTGTTCTTCACGTCACGCCCAAACTATTTAGCATGTGACTAGTGCTGGGGGCGGGGCTACCACGGCACATTAAAGATAATGAAGTAAAACTTGAGGTGACTGCACCGCTGCTTGGTTTCATACGGATTACATAATCTGAGAATATTTGTGTTCGATTTGACTTACAGCGTTTAAAAATAGACATTCTAAGCTTTCCGTAGACGTACGTTTTATGTTTGTGTGATAATTATTCAGTAAGTTACAGTTTACTTTCACACACGTTTCAGACTGGACTCGGCTAACAGAGGCGCGGAAAACGTTATTATTTTTTATTTGGTGAAAAGCACAACGTATTTTTCTTATTGTGAGTGTATACCAAAAAAAAAATAGACACTTCAAAGTTTTGACTGGTGTATAAAACTTATCGGTATGATTTAAATCGAGGGAGTATTTTTTTTAACTTTTGCACTGATAATAAAAAAAAAAAAAGTGAGGTCTTGGCGTAGGCAGAGGGTTAACTCCCAACAGCTCAGTGTGCAAAAAAAAACATTGTCTGACAAATACCAGAAATGTAAATGTACTTACCGAAACCTAAAAAAAAAACTTAACTGTCCAGAGAATGAAACAATCTCGCTTTTTACATTTTTGATCCATTTCTGATATGAAAATTCTGAATCTTGGCCAACCTACCCATAAGACAGCAGCATGAATTCAGTAATAAATAAAACATTACAGGTGTATGATTGTACAAACATAATGACAGGATAGTTTGATGCTAATTAGCATAAAACAAATGTATTTGCTGCTATCATTTTTATATTGCAGATGCTGAGAGCTGTATTTATATCCTCCTACAGTGATTTCCCAACAAGAAATCTTTGACATGTTGCAGCAATGTGACATGCTATTTAAATATTTATAGATGCATTAATATGGTGGATAAAAAGTTAGATCCTATTATTATGTGTGCTATAAAATTCCCATACCACCTTCAGTTAGTAACGCAAACGCACACAGTGTGTCCTGTTATGAGAAACAACAAAATACTACACAAACTACTTTCCCCTGTCAGAAAGCTGAGACTGTTAAAAAGCACGGACACCGAAGGCTCCACATAAATGTCTCCATACAAGTCTCAATGTTAGTACTGAAATGGAATGGAAAGGAAAAACTGCATTAAAAATGTATTACATAATAAACCTTTTATTGGTTCCAAACAGTGTATCTCAGTCTCTCTCTCTCTCTCTCTCAGTGTATCCATCGATACAAGATCAGTATTTTTATAGAATATACGCATAAAAATTCAGGCTACATTAGTGTATAGACTGCTTAAAAGTGCATTAGGTAAAATTTGCAGTGTGTGTGTACGTGTATCGGAAAGAAATTTTATTTATTTATTCATTTTTTTACACATCGAACCCGGGGCACATTTCCACCCATGTACGCATAGCTACAACAAACCCTGCTGTGGTTCAACAAAGAGTAGCATGCCAACCAGAGTCACATTAAATAAAAGCTTTCAGAGCATCGATTTGAACGCATTCAGCCGATGAGCTGCTTGGAAGCCGAGTCAGAACGATATAATCATACACGATCACCTCATAAGGATTAGCGAGTGTGTAAAGGGACGGAAGTGTGGCTATAAAATAACTGACAAAAGGCCATTCCAAATATAAACACGACCTCCAGACCGGATTGTTTATTAATATAAATAATACAAATAATATATAAGCGACATAATACATTTCTGAGATAATGGCTTCATGTTTTTTATTTATTATTTAAATATAAGCTACATCATACATTTCTGAGAGAATGGCTTCATGTTTTTTATTTATTATTTAAATATAAGCTACATCATACATTTCTGAGATAATGACTTCATATTTGTTTATTTATTAAGATCAAATCAGACTGTTACACCAGCTTGGTTCAGTATGTGAGCTTTGCCTGCTGAAACACATATTTGCCCTCCAGCAAGGAGAAGCTCTTCTCAGATCCACTGAGGACATTTGGACGGTATTTTTCCTACGTTACACTGATGTTATACATAAAATAAAGAGTATTGCTGCATTTAAACCTGCACATTCGGTACGTAGAGCATTATTTCGATACAATTCTGCATATGAGGTTTTGGACACAGCCTTGGCTTTGTGACAGCTCATTAAGTGACGACGTGCTAAACGAGAAGCTGCCAGCTAACTGCTAGTCCTACATCCTTCCCAACTGCCTTACTGTATTCATTTATTCCTTTAGCTTCTTCTATTCATTTCATATTGTGTATCCGTCCTTCGCGTTACCCGCAACCCAACCGTGGGAAAACTGCTGCCCGTACGTATGGGTCAGTTAATAAACTAAGAGTAAAATAAGAGTATTCGAGTCCATCCCAACTCAATCAGGAGCACCTAGCTAGGAGCACCTAGCTAGCTGGCTAATGAACGTTAGCAGCAGCGGTATTAGCATCAGTCACCATCTGATGACTGATGAGTAACGACTCAGATGGTGTGTGAATATTTACAAATGACATCCATATAGATAAATATATTTGTTTTAAAAATATATAAGAATCACAGTGTCCGCGGTGCTTGCTGTCACATTAACATATTAAAATAGGATTCAAAATAGATAATTAAATAAAGCATATAGCGTTAATAAAGCATAGTCACTACTGACCTCCAGCAGTACACGAGCGCGCGCCTGGCTGCTTAAGGTAGGTCGATGCTGTTATTTTGGAAAATGTCTGTTCTCACCTCCGACAAATCGGCGTACGTCTTCCGGTCATGTCGTCTGGTGTATCAAGAGTGTGCAAATATATACATGTATATAACGACGCCGTCTCTTGGTCAGTGTAGTGAGTAAGTGATGCAGCGACGAAATGCCTGGCTAAGTCCTCCTACTCATCATAACACTCATTTACGCTGTACAGCAGGTCGCATTCCAAATTTCTCCATTCTCTCCTCACAGAATTGACTATGCATACTATTAAATTAGCCTCATACGCCCTTCACAGTACACCTAGGTAGTGAACGCGGATGCATTTTAGATGCAGTTATAAACCTTAGTTCCGCATTAGGCGCTAACCGAGTGGACTGTACCATTCATACAAAAGGGGTGGCAAACTTCCGCGTTCATGTGTAGCACGCTACACTTGGAGCTCTGAGAAATATTTTGTATCATAATAGGCAATTTGAGGTTTGTAAATCATTTTGGCTGACCTAAATCGGCGTTGTATGAACGTACAATGAAAAACAAGAATGGTGAACATTTTTGGTGCACCCACAGCTGTTCCACTGATATGTCCGGTATTTTTCATGACGTCTTAAAACGCGAGTTGCTTAATTTAGACAACGACGAGCAGTAAAGGGTGTTGATACTAGTTCTTTTTTAATATTTATGTAATAATGTCGGACAAGCCTATAATCCTACATTTTTACCTCGATACTGAAAAGAAAGATAAACATACTGTTAAAAACGGCAGAAGAATAAAAAGACAAAATAAAAATAATAATAATAATTAGTTCCACGTTTCAGGGCAATGTATTTCATATAGTATAAAGAACAGTTGAGGTGTTTAGTCATCAATCTATCCATCCCTCCCCCCCAAACACACACACACACACGCACGCACACACAGAATGCCAGCTGGTAAATTACGAGTATAAAGCCAAAAGAATCCAAAGAATTAAGGCGTTAAAATAGAAGTTTGCATTAATATGCCACCATAGTTTGCTACCACACCGCAGAGGTACAGAAGAATTAGAAGAAAAAGATTGACCCACAAGGGCAAATAAATTAATAATTAAAATTAGTTCTGAAATAAATGGTTGTTTTAAAATACAACAAATTATTTTAACATCGATCGTGAAAAGGTCACACAGACAACCAAGGGGTGAATGAATAAATTCCGTACTGATAACTGCCAAGAAACTCGATCGACAGGTAAATGCCATACAAATGCAATAAACAAATCATAACATTTGATCATATTATAGTACACACAATATGCAAATCTGTTTCCAAAGAATGCTATAATCAGAAGCCAAATACAGTCAGTTATTTGCACTCTCTTTATAAGCTGCGAGTCCAAGTGGGGAATCATAACTTGAACGAAAGTTACAACGCATACAGCAAATTTTCAATGATTTTTCAGTGATCACAATAAAAAAAAAACAAAAAAACACCCAAGAATATTCTATGAAAAGTTTGAAATAAAACAGTACTGTTTTTTTTGGTAAACTGTAACCGTCACTACGGGCAAAGTTTACTGTAAATAATAGGTGGAGGTACAGTTTAAGAATCCGAATCCCCATTTAATCTTGAACATTTTACTTATATTGAATACTAGGGTTATGTCCGGATGTAGATTATCCAAATAAAAGTGCAAATGCATCCAGGAGACATTTATATTACATTTTATAAGTAATTGATCTGAACTTTGAGATTTAAATATGACCACTCCTAACACATAACGCATACAACAAAATGAATGTTTAGATGAGCCAATTAGCACAATAACAACGGTCTAATCTATCTGACCTATGGTTAAAAACCTTATCGGACTGAATTCAGTCCAGTTACAAGATGATCAGGCATTTCTATGCTGTTATCTAAAACAGTTTCCCATGTCTTTAACTGAAATTCATATTTGTCCCTACTCACACCTGGTCACCTTAACTGGATACAATGTGAATTTTAGATAAGAAAATAGAACCGTTTTACAGAGAATAGCACTGAATTTAGGCAAAGCTCAAATTCTACATTCTTTAAAAGTCATTAGACCGATGCTTATTAGAGCTACATTTTTTCAGAATTACAGAGGCATAGCTTTTGGGGAAATCCACTTCATTTGAGTAATTGGATACGGAGTAGGATATTTCCTTACAAGCGGCAAAACCAAACAATGAGCTTAGTACAAAAACAGAATAAGAAAATAAAGTAGGTAACACGAAACAGCCCAGTAGCTGTTCTTATTGGTACGGCAGCGGTCAATAGATAAGAATGTTTTCAGAGAATGGATTCAGACAACGAAGTAGCATTAAGAACTGAAAACGAACGCAAATTTAACTTCTCGTTAAGAAACTAGACCGGTTCATTAACTAGTACGGATCTTTTCTGTTTTCTTGTTAGGTCCTGGAACTACTACTTCCAGCAAGGCCACAAGGACAGGACATTAAGGTTTTATTGTATAATAAAACGTGACTCGCAGTTATTAAATGACACAAAACAAAATGATAAAACTTATATCCATGTTCAATGTTGTAGATTTTACAGATGAAATCTCTCACCCCGACTTTACAGTAGTTTTTGTAAGCAGCATACTGGTTTATTTTAGCAGGTCTACTGATCCCTGCTAATCCCTGTAAGTAACGTGCTGGATTTTATTTTCAGACATAGCAAAGATTGCATTCTGTTCACCATCACCATTCCACTGTTTCTAGACAGTGAATGCAGGATTGTATGTAGCCCCATACTAGGCATGCCCTTTTCTTCTTGCAATTAAAAAAGTAAATAGCAAGCTGTAGGATTGCATCAATCCAACTGAGAAGCTTTATGCCATTCTCAACCACTCGATCAGTTAGGAATCCTGAAAAATCAACTATATACAAAATTCTATAATGCCTTTTATACTTTACACAAGCTATACATTACTTATATATAGCTTTTAGACCGTCACTGACAAAACCTTTAAAATTATTCTCCTCATATCTCAATTTATTCCTGCATTGTCCCTGAAGAGGGATAAATATGTGCTCGTATCAGAGCAAACGTGGTGATACATGGTAGCGGCTTATCAATTGTTTTTAAAATGATCCTCAAAACAGTCATTTGTAGGAGCACTGCTCCATGACCTAGTGTGAAATGATGGGTTGGTTTTTTTTAAAACAGGTTTTTGGCCCCAGCATGCAGAAAAAAGATGCCCCATGCCATATAGAGTCTATAGAGTCAAAATTTCCATTAAGCTCAGCAATTAATTGTATTTGTCTTGAAGGCAACCCTTTTGAATTTGAGCTCAACTACATTACAGGTTTCCCCAGTGGAATAGGTGTTGTAAAAAAAAAAATATATATATATATATATATAATCAACCTCCTTAATGTACAGTTATACATTCCAGTAAGCAAATATCTGGACCAAAAATGTCTATATTCAGTCCCATTTCATAAACATTTCTGGATGCTTAAGACAGTTTATAGAATGCTGAAGCTGAGATGGCTAACCACAAACCACTGTATCCTGCACAGAAGAATACAATCAGAAGTCCAGAGGAAGAGCAAACGTGCTCCTTAAAGGCAGCGCTGTTAGTGAGCCTGAAGGAAAGTATGATCCCGTACCTTTCATCCATAAAACCCTGGCCGATGACCATGTCTTTGGGGCTGACCATTTGTGGTACGTTTTGTTGTTTAGTATTTTCATTCATGGACATCCCAGATTTCAGACAGAAGAGGAGGAAGCTTCTTGTCCTGCAGTCGCAGCGCGAAAACCTGCTCAGAATGAACACTACTGAGGGTGCGCAGGCTGACCAGCTTCATCAGCATACGCGGGAACATCAGATGATCCTGGAATGTGAATTGGACACGACACGGTTAATTCAAAGAACACTTAATGCACACTACAATTTTGTCTGAAAAACAAACAGTTTAGTAGGCAATGCTGTACTAGAAGGTAATATACATATAGATGGTACTCTGTCGTGCACATCAAACACACACACCTACATGTGTTTGATGAATATATTTAATAACCTTAAACAAAGGTTAAACACAGATTGAAGTGACACTGCTGGTTAAAAAAAAAAAAGACAAGATAAGTAATCTTGCCAGGCGAGGTTTTCCAGTTCTATGCCACTAGTTTTAAATGCTGTTCCATTTTAGTGTCATGCTGAAGGAAGACAAGTACGGACAAGCTGTAAATGAAACTGAAGGACGTGCACTGGCCCTTTTCTTTTTTGTGGATGAAGTCATGATAGAGTCAGACAGCGCCGCCTGGAAGCCTTATTGAAGCGCCACAGTCAATAAATCATAAATGTAACTATAATTAGTGATGTAATTTTCAGTGGTCAGTCCGAATGCATCCAAGTTCAATTGCAGTCGATCAAAAACAAATCTCTTAACCAACTTATTGCTAGTAACTACAGATCGAAAACAGAAAAAAATGGATATCAGGGGAAGAATATTAAACGGATTTGAAATATACTAAATAAAAAAAATTCTCATTCATATAATATTATTATTATATAATATATTATTCATAGAAGAGTCATTCATATGCCCTTAAAATGGGGTTTATGCAGATCAGGATTCTTAATATAAGACAAAAATAAATACGAACAAAGATTGTTTATTGGCTGATACCGATCTCCGGCCGATCGATCGGAGCATCCCTGGTAAAATGTATCTTCGCATGGAACTCTTTCATTGTTTCGTTACTTGCATTTGGTCTCTTGATCCTGATGTAGGAATGCAGAGCGTCCACATACGGCTGTTGGAGCTTCTCCACCAAATCGTGATCCTGCACATTCGGTCGATCTAGGAATCAGACAGAAACCCAAGAATATCACTAACAGATGACGGGAGAGCTATTATAATGTCATTCAGTATTTCGTAGAGAGATTGCAGAAGTGCCTTAGACGATGGTCAGCCAGGACCATAAAAAATATCCTGCAGAAGGTCACCAATAAGTCAAACCTTCGTAATTAAGCACTAAAGATAGCTTAGGGATTAGCCAAAGAAACATCCACTGAATGACAGTACAGCACATAGTAAAGTGCTGCATACTGTAAAGAAGGCGTGGTAGGTTACTTGCCAGCTGGCCTCCCAAGTCAAAATGTATTATTCATCTTCACTCCTACTGTGCCAGCATAGCTTAATGAAGTGTCGTGTCAGTGTGTGACACTGACAGGCACGTTATCATTACAGGTTTTTAAAAACACTTTCAAAATACAAACGCTAATCTGTAGTGCAAATGTCCGGCATGTGTGCAACAGACTGACCTGCTGAAAAGATATTTATAGCAATAAGCAGCGCGTATTCTGCCTCATCCAGGTGCAAGTCATTCATGCCCTTAGAGAACTCAAAGATGGGGTTAATGAACTCGATCTGCAGCCCTGCCGAGAAACCAGGTGGAAGAGAGGCCTTATTAGGGCATGAGCATGCTGTAAGCTGAATGAAATATAATCAGCATGAAAAGCAATAACATTTTTAGTTTTTAAACGCAGTTTGAATGAGAGGATGACTTGGAGACTGAGAAGTTGATAACTAAGGTGTACTGACCACTGCTTCCAGGTATCCATTCACAGGCATCCTATAATATATTTAGGTTCCCTTTATTTCTAAATATAACAAGAAACAATTCTATTTCCCACATTCAAATAACTATACTATGTAGTATGGGCAAAGAGGTACACATTTTACATTTATTCTGTACTATATATCAGCACTTTCATAAGGTTAGGTTAGTTAATGCATAGTAGTATGCATATTAGAATGCTACCAAACAAACCGGCCTATTGTCCATGTTTGTACCACTTTGAATCTACAGCTGGTAAAAAATCAATTACATTAGATTCAATTAGAATTAAAATTAAACTAAAGTCAATTACAAACTTAAAAACCGTTCATTTCAATAGAGCTACAGTCTTACATCTGAAAGTTTGAAAGGTTACGCTTAGTGTGTCAGGTGTCAGTGCCCTAGCACCTAAAAGTAGCATCAAAACAACTGACATACATTATGTATGTGAATCCACACCTGCTTTGGCAAAGTCCTCCTTGTTGTAGCTGAAGTCTGGCGTGAGGAACGTGATGCTCTCTATGGCTGGATTGTAACGACGAGATGTCTCTAGCAGCATGATCTACAACACAAAAATAAAATGCCATTAAACCATAACGGGGAGAGTCTTAACAAGAGTGTGGTAGCCCTTCGTTATCACTAGGGGGCAGAAGGTACTCGGTGAAAAGCCATTTAACGCATCCATCTGTGCATGTTTGCATAACGAGAAACACAAAAATAGGATTATAAACCCATTAAATGTGTCCTGAGGGCAGACTGACCTCAATGGTGGACGTTTTCAGCAGGGCAATCTGGTCCTCGCGGGTGAGCTCCAGGAAACCAGGCAGCTGTTTAGCAAAGTCCACAATCTCCTGCACCGACATGATTGCCAGCTCGGTGAAATGAGCAAAGCGCTGCTGCCGCACCTCCCGGTTCATCGGGTCCTGACTCTGTGGCCACGGCTGCAGGAAGACGAAAAAGGTGGTCACAAAAAAATAAAGTTCACCATAATAAGGAGTAAAAAGCTTATTGAATTGAATTGAATTGAATTGAGAGAGAGAGAGAGAGAGAGAGAGAGAGACAGTAGAGAAGAAGACAGTGAGCGAGAGAGAGTAGAGATGGAGACATACAGAGAGAGAGAGAGAGAGACAGAGAGAGAGAGTGAGAGTGAGAGAGAGAGACACAGAGAGAGAGAGTGAGAGTGAGAGAGACAGAG
>JAOUQX010000030.1:4626607-4642127 GCA_028566295.1 Liobagrus marginatus
CTTAACCCCCCCCCCCCACACACACACACACACACACACAATTTTTGCTATATATATAAAGTATGTAAATGCTAGCCGCAGCAGTCAGATACATCAATGAAAGTTGACAGCTGAATTATTAGCATAGCTGAAACCATCAGTCTTTTGTTTTAACCCAAGAATGGAGCATTTTTAAAACTCACAATGGCTCTAATCAAATTCTCAAGGTTGTTCAGTTTAGCATTGTATTAATTTAATAGTTTCTGGTTCGCCGTTGACGTTAATGACACATTCCTATGTAAATATAATGTGCCTCTGAAAAGCCATCAAAACATTTTAAGGTCCAATGAAGGCAGTTTCTTTTCAGTTTTGTTGCCCCCCCCCCCCCCTTTCTTGAACGAGAAATCTCTTTTTATTTAGCAATCTCAGCTGCATTTACAGAAATAATAAGAAGACCGGATTGATTAATGAGGAGTTTTAAAGAGTGATGCAGTGCATTCGAACAAATAACTTGGGGAAAATGGCAGGCTGGTTGGGGGGAAAAGGTTGCACTCTCTCACTCTAACTCTCTCCCTCATTTTCTCTCTCTCTCTTTCTCTCTCTCTCTCTCTTTCTCTCTCTCTCTCTCTCTCTCTCTCTCTCTCTCTCCTTCATTGGCACTGATTGACTCCCTCCAACAAACCCCCCCGTCCCCACCACCACCACCCCTTCCCCTCTACGGCTTTGGAGGCCTTTGGCAAAGACCCAGCCTCCATTATGGGGAGATGATAAAATGGCACATATTCTCACTTTTCAAAGACTGATGAAACCATTTAGAGTAATATACTAGAATACATTAAGGAATCCTTCATTTTGGGGAGCCTGCTAGCACGGCTGCGTATAATTTTTTTTTTATAAAAAGCACTATACGGGGCAAAGACATTTAGAATCTGTTGTATCTCCAATGCTGACATTCTGTCTGAAATATCACACGCCTCGTTTTTGATCACTTGTTTCGTACAATGTTGTGCGCTAATGCTTCACCGTCAAGTGACAGAGCGGCTCAGCTATAAAATGTAAGTTTTTCTTCCCGTATAAATAATTCTCGCCTTGCACCGGGGCTTCCTGTACAATCCCACTTAGGCTACAGAGAGTTAATAGTGAATTTCTCCTTCAGTGCAAGAGAAGGAGCGAGAGAGAAAAAAAATCTTTAGACAAGTCAATGAGGCATCCCTTTATTTATCTTAAAGAATACAAAGATGTCTGCCGGCACAATGGCGCTCGATCTAGGCAGACGGCTTTTAATGTTCACCTATGCAAAATATCAATTATGAATTACAGCGGGGGAAAATGGGGCTCCAGATATTTGAGTTGTTTTGTACTCAACAGTACAATATATGCAGCCTGAGCCAGGACGTTGTTTATTTATTTATTTAAAAAAATTTTTTTAAGTCTTGATTCATTGTAGAAAACTGCATTTAAACAACCGTTTCCACTTTTCTTATACTGCTGGGCTGTCTCGCTGAGGGATGCTGGTTCGTGTGCAACCAAGTTGCATCTCTGGCATAATTTACCGTGCATGTAATTCAGCCCTCAAATCAAAGTGAGGGCCGAGGGTCGAATACATTCGGCATGCAGTCATTTATTCATATGAGAATCATTATTGATTTATTTTATTAGTTTCCTGACGTCTGCTGATGGGGAGGGGAAGGATTGGGGACGGAATATGGATGTGACTTTAAGCAGGCGCGTTCACAAAGAGCGAATCATCGTGTGACTCTTTAGAAAGAATGTTGATTAGATGATCCGACTTGATTTTGGTGCTTTCTGGCTCACCCTAAATGAGATGGTTGATTTTGAATGCACAATCACTGACTTCTCTTATTGGACTGATACAGCTGACGTGAACCTTTCCAACTACAATTTAACATGCGCCTCCAGTCGAGATGCGGGTCGACCCACAAATCCTATATGCCTAAGCAAAGCATGCGAGATCTGATGACCCTGTGACCCTGTGTGTTAAACTTCGATAGTCTGCTCTAATTCCTGTCCAAAATCTGCTCTTAATGTTGCATGATGACATAAACCTTCTCTACACTTCCTCCAGCATTTTCTTGGTATCTGATCTACACTGTATAGCCAGAAGTTTTTGAACACCTCTTTCTCAAACCAATTCAGAGGCACACAATTGTCTAGAATACCTCTACATGCTGAAGCATTAAGAGTTCCTCTCATTGGAGCTGAGAAACTCAAACTTGTATATCACATACACATACATGCAGTGAAATGATTTTATTACGCATATCCCAGCTTATGAATTTGAAGGCTGGGGTCAGAGAGCAGGGCCAACCCGAACGTGTGGCGCCCCCTGTGGCAACTGAGCTTAAGGGCCTTACTCAAGGACCCAATGATGGTAGCTTGCTTGGTGCGACAATTGAACCCCGACCCTCTGATCACTGACCCAGAGCCTTTCCATTGAGCCACCACCACCCGAGACATGGTGTGCTATGGTGTCGAAGAACTTCGTGTTGGTGTGGTTGGTGTGGAAGAACTTAAGCTATGACCTCAACCCCACTGAACACTTTTGTGATGAATTGGAACACCGACAGCACCCCAGACCTCCTCACCCCAATATCATGACTGAGCTCACTAATTCTTCTGTGGTCAAATGAGCAAACCCACAAAGCCATGTTTCAAAATGGAGTGGAAAGCATTTCCAGCGTTGTGGAGATTATTATATAAAAAAAGTGTAAACTGAAATTTGGAAAAAGATATTGACACAATGGGCGGCACAGTAGCAGAGTGGTTAGCGCTCCTGCCTCACAGCAAGAAGTTCATGGATTCGATTCCCACCCAGGGTGTTTCGCTGTGGAGTTTGCATGTTGTCCCCGTGCTTGCGTTGGTTTCCCCGGGTACTCCGGTTTTCTCCCACCTCCAAACACATGCATTGGGCATAGGTGTATTAGCTACTCTATATTGTCCATAGGAGTGAATGTGTGTGTGAATGGTTGTCTGTCTCTAAGTGTTAGTCCTTAACTGCTGATTGTACAGGATGTACCCCGCCCTAACTCACACACTAAGTTATCTGGGATAGACTCCAGCGCCCCCACGACCCTGAACAGGATAAACGCTAGATAATGAATGAATGAATAAATAATCAGGTAGTAAAAGGGTCATGCATGAATTCATGGTCACACGGTTCGCTTACTGTTACATTAAACATCGGAATAGGGAACTGACTTCATGGCATGCTTGTTGATGCTATACGAGTATGCTGGTTTGAGCATGTCATGTAATTTCCACATGCAATCTCAAGAGTTTATACAGAATAGTGCAACACATATCACCTGAGTGCCAGAGGCTTGTTGATTGACGATGAAAGAGGTCAGAAGAGGAGCCAGCGTGGTATGGATTTAATTGATATGACATCACGCGCCAAGGCGTTTATACTTAATTTATTTCTTTTGAGTCATGTAAAAGGATGGTGCGGCGGCGCTAATATCACAGCTTCCTCTGTCGCACGTCTTTACATGAAGTTCCAGGTCAGTGTTCTCCCAAAGTAATCTTCGGACACAGTGAAATGTGAAACTCTTCGTGATTGTGTTGTCCATCGATCACATGCATGTAAATGGAAGCTGATAGAACAAAAAGGGTCGTATGATCGTGCCTTAAGTTTATTAACCACTCCACAACCATGTTGTGCAGAAAAGCATCTTAGAACGAGGCAGAGGACACCAAACCACATCGGGCTCCAGTCCTGTTGGCTAGATATAGAAATTTGAGGCAACATTCATTCATTAATCGTCTAGCGCTTATCTTGTTCAGGGTCGTGGGGGGCGCTGTAGTCTATCCCAGATAACTTAGTGTGTGAGGCGGGGTACATCCTGTACAATCAGCATTTAATCACAGGACTAAGACTTAGAGACAGATGACCATTCACACACACATTCACTCCTATGGACACTTTAGAGTAGCCAATTCTCCTAAGCCCAATTGCATGTGTTTGGAAGCAGAAGGAAACCGGAGTACCCTGGGAAAACCCGCGCAAGCACGGGGAGAACATGCAAACTCCACACAGAAGGAATCTGGGCAGTAATCGAACCCATGACCTTCTTGCTGTGAGGCAGGAGTGCTAATCTCTCTGCCACGGTGATTTGAGGCAACAGTGTAAATATTTAAAGCCCCTGTACTTCAAATAGCTGAATGTATACGTTGCCCTTCTGTAGCATAATTGGCGCATATGATGTTGACCATAAACCATAATGAAACTTTTGTCTTTCTAAACATTCATATGGTGCTGCACATTTTGTAGAGCGTTTGTTTTAAATATTTTTGGTATTTGATTTTTGCTTTTTGTCGTCGTCACTGTTTTTCTCCATGACAGTTTACTGTGCATAAAATGAAAACTTAAAAAAAAAAAAAATCTTTTATTGTTGAAATAAGACTCCTTAGTGTATGAGATTCCTATAAACAAATCCAAACATTGTATATTCGTAGCTCATCGTCATCCTCCTCGCACTGTAAGCGTCACACTCCCTTGCGCAGGGAACAATCTGATTTGTGGGAACGGAGAGGAACAGAATAATAAAGCAATAATAACAAAACAATACAATAAGATCAATTTCAACCATTTCAATTTATATACAAATGTATAAAAACGAACAGTGAGGACTTAATTTAGCGTGCTTTTCAGGCGGAACACCTAATCCTCTCATAGTCACCCAGTGCTCAGAGATGGGGATTTTCCACAGGGAAGCTGTGGCATCCTCTTGGGAGAGATAGGTGGGCAGAATGAAGGACCATTTTTACGTTGAGAATGTCACCCCCAGGGCCTCTCGGGAACCTGGGAAAAGCTAACACACACACACACACACACACACACACACACACACACACACACACACACACACACACACACACAAACAGCTCAGCGCACACACACGGTAGCAACCACACACTTATCGCCCGAACAAGCAGACAGCACAAGTGCTCGGAGCAGTGGAACAACAAGCAACTTAGACACAGCAAAGACAAATGCAAAGAAAAGAGTTTGTTAGACACGGATTGGGGTGTAGAAAAAGAACTTGGAAGAACAAAGAAGGACATGAATAGGTGAAGAAGTAAAGCAGGACACCTTGCCCTGGAGTGATTCCCAATGACACGCCACTCTAACAACATTTAAAGACACTGTGCATAATATCTGTCACCGGGTCGCTGTAGTTTTAAATCCGGGAGCCGATCGGGGCGACTATTCTGTTTATATACATCTGGAAGTGGTTCAGACAACCTCTAAGGAGTCTTTGTTTACATTATGAGAGCTAGAATCTTACTATATCATTCGCCCTGCATGTATACAAGAGCGGGGAAGCAACAGATGAGAACAGAAATGTGGGTACTATAAATATATATATTTATATATAAAGTTTCGAACAAAATTCAGGTCATGAAGAAAAATTCTCAGGCTCGCACCTGTCGGCCGACGTACTTCTAAAATAACCGCCATGTCCTCATATTTAATGTAGTTCAGCAGCAGCAGAGTTCTGCTAGCAGTCACGAGCCGCATTCACTCAGTGTTTAACATCCACATTCTTCTCATTGTTACGGATTTCATCTCTGACATTTAAAGAACAAATACAGTGCGCAAATAAGTGCCATACTCACACATCGTTTCGGTTCTTTCGATTTCATTTCAAGATAGGACTTCTGTGGGTGAAGGTTGGGTAGTCTTTCTTTTTTTCTTCTTCTTCTTTTTTTTTTTTTTTCCAGATATACAAAACTTTACCGCTTTAACATAGCTGACACTTTAAACACACTGCAGCCAATTTGGTCCAGTTCAGTAAGTTGTACCTTGGAGAGCAGCCATTTGGAGAACTCCACCAGTGTGCAGAATTAACACGTATCTGTGGCTTGTGCCCTTATCTGACAAGACAGGACTGTAAGCCAGGATTAGCATCTAGATCTTGCTAAGTGAACTTCTGCCGGGCTGCTGAAAACAAATGGTGGGCCTAGCATATGAAAAATTTAAAGGAGGGTTTGACAGAAACAATATATTAAACTAGAAATATTGCAGATATTTACTGTCAGTCAGTTGATTCCATTCATACTTTTGTTGTTTTTCCAGCATGTTGCTTTTTTCTATTTCTGCTGGCTAGTCACAACAAAGTGCGTAGCGGCCATATATTGCCTTCTTGAACAAGGACGTTTCTGGTGGTGTGACCCTCCAGGCCGTTGCTCCACCATGCTCATGGCCTGGGCAAAGTGGCCTTGTTTTTTCCTTTTTTATTTTTTTAAAGTCTTCCTTTGAAATAAATGAGGCAATCCACATTGGCCCAGGGATCATATTCTACATACATTCCCCTTGCCAGCGACGTAGGCGACGCTGGCCAAATTCACCAAAGAAGATCCACATTGGAAAATCCGCCTAATCCCTGATTGAAAGTTCATGCGTTGGCTTGGATGTATAAGCTCTGGCAGATTTTCCCAGGAAGGAGGAATAAAGAAAAAAAAGAGCATCTCAACATGAATAACTAGGGATCTTTTTTTTGGTATAAGGACGCCACCCTTTGAGGCACACACAGACGATGTCAGTGTCAGACAGCATGTCTGTGTTTTAAGCCGTGCTTGCTTTCATGCACCATTAACAACAGCAAATGCAAGAGATAGAGATCGAGAGAGCGAGATAGAGTGAGCGAGAGAGAGATAGAGAGATGCTCCATTCTGCTTCATCATCCCGCCAAAAGCGAACAGAAGGAGAGGTCATCATATTCAGTTTTATTGCCAAGAGGTTGCGGGGTGCCGAGATTCAAATCAAAAGCAAAGGTGTTCTACAAGTTTAGGAGCATGTTTCCACCTAGTACGTCTGCAGCCACATTTTTTTTTGTTCTTTCCTTCTCATTACCCTTATCATCTTGTCTAGACATTTGTTCTCCACCCGTTCCACCAGTTGTTCTCAGGGTTGAGGCCATGGCTGAAGAGACGGCCGTCACAGATGGTGTGCCTGCTTGTCTTTAGCGCGACGCAGCTAAACAAGCTTAAACGCTCTCATTTTCCTTTCGCTGTTCTCCGAGTTAAAACTTTGGCCTCCAACTTTTCAGGCCTGGCTTGTGGTTTATCGCGGCTCACTTGCACGGGATGTACTGGCTTCCTCCGAGGATCTCCAGTTGGATGCTGGCTCGGTGTGTTCTCTCGGTCAGGCATCAATCAGAGCATCAGTAATACATGAGCGCTACCCAAAGCTCACTGTTTCATTGTGTACAGCTGGTTGTCCTTGCACTTTATCCAAAAAAAAAGAAAAAAAAGAAGACGCATTGCCTGGGATTAGATAAGGAAATGCTTATCTTGCTTTCGTTTATTTATTTATTTATTTTTTGTTCTTGCAAGTCACAGCCAGTCTGTTGGTTAGATGGATAAAGAGCTGTGCTACTGGAAGTGATGGATTGTAGCTGGAGCGCCGAGCCTCTTAGAAGCTTCACACAAGTTGAACGTGGGCTCTAATGGTGTAAAGTTGTCAGAACCTCATCGTTTCCACCATATCTCTTCACGCTAAGAATGAAGTATGTGTGCGAGTTGGGGAAAAATGAAGCCATTCTCGCTTGACTCGTGGCCATTTCGGACAGACTGCTGTATAACTCTCCCCGAACGTTCCGAGAAAGATGACCTGGCATCACGCCGCAATCGGAAAGAGAGAGAGAGAAATGCAGTGCGCAAAACGAGGAGTCGCACGAGGAGTCTGTTTGTGTTTGAGAAAAGCTTGGAGGAAGCAGAACAGGTTAACAGAGACGTCCGTGTGAGTAAGTGGTGTGTGTATTTAAGTGATGACACTAAAAGAGAGATAAGAGACATCCACCTAGCGGGTGAGGTGGATGTATGAGTGGCCTCCGGCTCTTATATTATTATCCTCCTCTCTGCTGCTCTGTGGTGACCCGCTAATAGAGCTCTATTACCACTTACCCAGCGTCTACGCTGCTATTCAGTACAGTGTCAGCGCTCGTGTCGAGTGGCTCATTGTACCAACTGCTATCCACTCCAGAGTCGACTGCCCCACCTACAGCTTTGGCGGCACTTTGGGGTCAAAGGGCTAGAAAGTTCGATTGCAACACCTGATACTCACCAGCAGGGATTTTATAGCTGTGTCTAGCTTCAAATTTACGCTTAAACACATTTTTTTGATCTCATCCTTTTTCTCGCTCTTAAAAAAATGGATATTATTACATCAGGGAGTGAAAATCGAGACATTTTCTGAGGGGCTACAGACGATCAATGTTTGTGCTTTTAAAGACGATCGCCTTTAGCTTGGATAGCTATGTTTAATATTATATCGGTGGTTTAAAGCGCCGACGGTTAGATCCTTTACTGTACATCTTGAGTGCTTTCTCCTTATATTGTGCCAGTTGATTTGATCATTTCAGCGCAGGCACGGCTAAAAATAGAAAATCGGCCCGTGAGTGAATTTTGTGGAGTGGGTCTCATTATATTTTGTAATAGATATAGTGGTTTTGAGAGCTTTTATTATAGATTTTCCACGCAGGCTGTCTTCAGGGTTATGTTATTTGGGAATTTAGTTCAAGTTCACCTCTGACACTCGCGCACGACTACTCACAGAATTGTAATTACATGGCGAGGTTACATGACGTTGTTTTGTTTTTTGCTTTGTTTCGTGTTTTAAACGACCGCAGTATTTAATACACTTTAAAAGTTGTAAGTGGTCGCACCGGGTACAGTTTTATAACATTATAATTAAGCTTAGAAAGGATATATCGGCAGTGTTCGTCAAGCATAACCTAATTCTCATTTCCATAAAAACATGTTTAAAGGTGTCTGACTTAAACTCATTTATCGGTCAGAGAGAGAACGAGAGAGAGAGAGCGAGAGTGTGAGAGAGAGCGAGAGAGAGAGTGACAGAGTGTGGGAGACAGAGAGCGAGGTAGAGAGAGAGAGAGGGAGAGAGAGAGTGACAGAGAGCAAGAGAGAGAGATAGAGAGGGTGGGAGGGAGAGTGAGACAGAGAGTGAGAGAGAGTGCGGGAGAGAGAGTGAGAGCGAGAGCGAGCGAGAGAGTAAGCGTGTCTGTGGAATGTGCATGCCTGTGTGTGTGTGTACAGTACAGTATGTGTGTGCGTGTGTTTTCCCCTGTAGACACACTCATGCAGTGAACCTTTACTAACAGCTCAGCGCGAGTCAGGCAACCTTTTAAAATGTCCTTTGAAAAACTTGGAAATTATTTTAGCGACTTTGTCACCGGAATCAATTCGAAACACATTGACATCGGCTGCAAATTGGCCACCGACGATAAGCTCGACATTCTTTCTCTCTGTAACGAAGAGCAGCCGAGCGTGAGCTGCCCCTCGGTAAATAATAGAGCCATCTCCGTTCTCTCATTTTCATTCTAACACTTACGTCTTATTCTTTCCACTGTCTACGTCCGCTTCGCTGTGGAGTGCTTCACTCCGATTGTGTCTTTTACACGTGCTTTTTTTTTTTTGTCTATCTCTTCTTCACCACAATCATTCCTCGCAGATGTACATATATAAAAATTGTTAGGATATAAGGATAGTTAGGTATAGTCTAAAAGGACCGGTGCTGCCGCGAGGAAAGCAGCGGAGATCTGTTTGACTTAACCTGAAGGTATTTTTGCAGGTGCTGTCGAAAAGGACCCTTCTGCAGCAGTGTGTGTTGGACAGATCCTGACAAAGCCTCCTCTTCGGGTGCCAGATGGACCCATGCTTTCCTCATACTTTTGCACAGCTAAGACCTAGGCTTCTCTCTCTCTCTCTCTCTCTCTCTCTCTCTCTCTCTCTCTCTCATTTTTTTTTTTTTTTTGCGCCACAAAAGAAAAGCGCTTTGGCTGAAAGAAAACCACAGCTGAATTTTATGGCGCCGCTTCTTTTGCCAAGCTGATTTTAGCAATTCAAAGGACGGAGCGTGTGGAATATGGCAGTTTTCGGCCTCATGGTCGATACGCTTTTGATGGAAGTTTGAATTGGCAGATACGTCTGCCACACCAGTATTTCGGCACTCGGCGGGAAATCTTGATCAAATCCAGAACAAGCGAGGTGCTACAACGCACAGCTACGAGTGCTGTCGGAGCACGGCTTTCGCAAACTAATTCCTACACAGCCAGAATTAGGTGATGTGCTTATGTGGTGATTCAAATGATCACAAATATGCATTTACTGCATAGTGGGCAAGCAATATACCCACAAGCACACACACATACAATGCACATACACATATGCGCATACGGGAATACAGATTGTACGAACAATTGGACTGCCTTTTTTCTGGGAATACAATCAGAAATCAGTGCACAACAGATCTTCTGGGGCGAAAAAAAATGAACACATTAGATACATGTATTTGCAATGATTATATCTTATTCATTATATTAAGGACGGTCATTTGCACGGTTCCTTCTTCCATATGCCTCGTCCGTCTGTGACGCTAAGTTTTAGTGGCACCTAAATGCATTGTTGCATTTGCATGGAGGCAGCTTGGGTTGCAATGACCGGCTAATGCCAGCACAGACAGGAGCGGTACAGAGCAATGGTCCTGGTCAGTGCTCATCTCTGCTGGCGGTCAGTCTGATGAGACTTATTGCGTGTTTGAAAGGGCCAGGGTGAATACTGATGCATATAAATGTTTTAGCTAAACTGGCTCCACATCGCTCACCTGTCTGCCACATTCATCACCGCTAATCCACTTTAGCCTGACGTGAGGAGACCAGCTAGCTGACAGGCTGGCTCGGATGCACACCGGAGCGCAAGACAGCACCCAGAGCTTATATTCGGTTTGAATTCCCTTATTTCGGGGGCAGTTTTCCTCCGAAAAACACAAGTGAGAACTTGTTACTGTAATCTAACCTTGAGCTGCTTTTGAACTGATATTAGATTCAATATTAACGAGCTAAAATAATAAATAAAGGCCTGACATTTTACCATGAGGTGGCGGATATCAGATTAACAAATACTAAATACAAATCTTGAGTAAAGAAAAGAAACCGTTATAATATCACCGTTATACAATTCGGTAATAATAAAAAACAAAAAACTATAATAAACTGTCGCGTATTTTGACTGAGTAATTCAAGAGTTGGCAACCCGGGCATAAAAGGCATCTTAAATTACACCATACAAACTCTCATTAATATTACAGAGACCGTTCTTTGCTTTCATTTTATTTCTCCATTTGAGCAAAGGCAATCATAAGAGTAAGGAATTATAAGGTGTGAAAATCATATTTTAAGGTTCAGTGTTCTGGGAGGCTTTTCTAAATTATATTAACCCTCACCTCCTACCCTTTTAGCAATGTTACCAGTCCTGGAATATTTGAGTTAGGAAATGTCTCTGTATCTATAACCAAACCGAAAGGATTCGTCTTGTACCTAGCTTTAATACCCTCCCGTGTCTATATTTTTACGCCCACGCTACAATAGTGACTTTCTTTATAAAAAATGGATGCATATTAGGCTTTGTGAAAACTTTCCCATGTGTTAGCTTTGTCTTTAACAGCGCTACCTCCCAAGCCCGTGAAGTAGTCCCGGATTGTCTGTTATAAACGGTAAATACTGAATATTACCATTATGACTTGGTATGAAAACGCTCCTTTCCGCTGGTGACTGTAAGTTATGCGATAAGCTAGCAATGATTTCGCATTTGGTGTTGGGAAGTCGCTGGAGGAGATACTTTAGCGCCGCAGATCAACATAATGGAGATCTTAAGTGCACAAGGGCCAAGTGTTTTCGAGCTAATGCTGTCGACCTTGTTATTTTTCAAAGACAATATCCACATCGTAGAAGGTCCTCTTTACGGTGCTCCATTATGCACAGAGAGATGACTAATGTGTGAGTGAAAGTGCCGAAACAAAGGACGGGTGAGAGAGAGTGAGGGAGAAAAGACCGAGAGAGAGAGAGAGAGAGAGAGCGAGAGAGCGAGGCGAGAGAAATAAAGGGAGCAAGCAGATAACCCAGACAAAAGATTATCACAGTTAAAGTGCTGAATTTGTTCTTGTGTCAGAGAGCGAGGGAGAATGAGTGAGAGAGATAGCGAAAGACAGAGAGGAAATAGAGGCGAGTAGGAGGCGGCAATAAGGTGAAATGACCTGTATATCGTGTTTTCTAATTGTTTAGTAAATGGAACTAATGGCTTCAGAGTTGCAGAACTACCTGCCATTATTTATTTATTTTTTTCTCTGCTCCCGGCGAAGGAAAGCAAAGCGCCGCAGTTAACAAATGCGAGAGCATCAGTGTTATTGTGATGTTATACAGGTAGGCGTGTGTGTTCATGTGTGTGCCGTGCGTGCACTTGTAAGCGAGTGAGGGTACGTGTGCACGCAAAATTAATCAAAGCGGTGGGGTGGGGGTGTGTGGGTGTGTGTGTTGTTGGGGCGATGATGAACCGTTTCTGTAGGATTCTGTCAGAGGTTAAGAGCTAGTTATTTTTAAGAATGACATGAATCTGGGAGAGACAGTGATTGCCTAAATGACCACTGTAATTACCAATTACTTCTTGAAGCAGAGAATATATTCACGGCATGTAGCCTGCTAAATACAGACAGGCATTAGCCCATTTACGTACTAATGCACATAATTTAGATCCTGAAAAGGGCAGATGGGAACACAATGGAAGATATAATAGATACCGTCTAATATCATTCCAAAAAGAATATTGGATTCATTGGAGATGAATATTACTTTACGTCAGATTGTTTTTCCATAAAACAGTCAAAATATATTTCATCTCTTCTTCCTTTGTTAGCCACTCGGCCATTTAAGCCATCATCGAAGGGCAGGAACAGACAGACAGAGGAAGATCGAGAACGAGGGAAATACAATTTTTAAAAAAAATGGGACGGAAGGCTGTTGACTGGTTTTATCCCGGTTACAACTATGACAAATGAAAAGTATTTTGTATGACAGAAGAGTTATCATACTACGTTACAGACATGCATCCCTCACCATATACTGTGATAAGATGACTTTTCATATCTGATAGAAGGGCGTTTGGATTGAAGCGTCTTTAATTTCCGCCCCTTTTCCGACTTATGACACATAATAAACCTTAACGCAGCGGGGGAGGCGAGGAGAGGAGACGTCGACAAGCTCGGAATATTTCCTTTATTTGACGTAAACTGTTTAAAGCTGTATAAGTCACTGCACATTCTTACAAGCAAGTTGCTTGAAAGGCAAAAAAAAAAACAGTGGCACACGTGAAATAAAATGGTTTTGATATCGTTATCAAAGGAAAGGATCATATAAGACTTTATTCTTTTCCGTATCACGTGTTCGATCTTTTTCGGCATGACTAGCGTCTATATCCTTGCATGTCACTCATTGAGACGATGATAAGGAGTCATACTTTCGCTGGATGTAATCTCATTGTTCTGCCATCCGATCGAAAGTTTAAGAGAAGCTGCTTTCGAAGAAAAGGTCAGGGAAATTTACATTTACGTCATTTGGCAGACGCTCTTATCCAGAGGATTTACTACTGATGGTTAAGGGCCTTGTTCAGGGGCCCATCAGTTGCAGCTGGGAAGTGCTGGGAATCGAACACCGGTTTTCGGATCAGCAGTCCGGCGCCTTAACCACTGAGCTTAAACGCATGGCTAAATTCTAATGGAGGTCCAGAAATGGGTTGAAGTGTGTTTAATATCCAAACTTTGAATAGATGACCTCATTTTAACACCCTTACATCAGCACCACACCCTTTACAAATCAACCTGTTTAGAACGGATTAGCTAATTCTATGTGGGTTTTTTTTTCGATAACTAGCTCTGGCCCAAATGCAGTAGTAGGCTTCAAGATTTTTTTCTTAATATAGTAATAGGGCTTTTCAAATAAATAATGAAACAAAAAAAAAAATGCAATATTGAAAGAACTTGAGAATGTCCAGTTATGAAAAGCCCCGCTCTTTTTATTATGAAACCCAGCTTTAGAATTGAACCAAAACAAGATATTTTTAAGTAGCACAGACACACTAAGGAGTGTGTTTATTTCTTCGGAATGTGCCTGTCATCTTCTGCCAAAGCAGTTTAGCAGCACTGTCACTCCTCTCTGTGCCACCAGCTTCCAAGTGACATCTTTCTCTTAAAATAATATGTGCATTTTTACAATGAAGGCACTTTTTTTTTTTTTTTTTCGGGGTGTTGCATCAATAACACTTTTTTTTTCCACCTCTATTTTTTTCACGTGATGGGAATATTTTTTCTTTTTTACGCTTTTCTACTTTTTTTCTACTTCAGTAAAACGATCTGACTTAAAACTAATCCCACAGCAGAGAATTCCCCCTATCTCAGAGATTTCTCTGAGGTCATGACCTGGTTTGTGAGAAAGAGCGCTCAAGGTTAATTTTGATAGAGACCGTTAACCCTTGATAAGCTGAATCAGAAATAACAACTGAAACAGGAACTGGTCTGTGATTTAAATAAAAGTGTGAAGGATTATTATGGAAATGGAAGTAGTTCTGCCGATCATGTGACACATCAATGGCCATCATTTGTGTCGGGATGCCAAGAGTCCATAAGATGGAACCAGTTTGGTTCGGCATGGGCCAAATGCATAGCAGGGAGTCTGCAAACTGCTCAAAACTGACATTTGCATCTCCAGGAGGTAGGAGAACAGGAGATCAGCCCACGTTCAGCTTGTTCTCCCAGCTCATCCTTAGGTCCTTCGATTGGATTTAATTGTCTCAGCGTTGATGATGTTGAAGCGAATGCACTATTATCTTGTCTGTTCAAAGCAAAACATGTCTCCCCTCGTGAAGCCCTTTAGAAAAGTGCTGATGTGTACTGTTTTTTTTTTGGGTGTTTTTTTTTTTTTTGCACTGATGACTTTAGAGTTTATTTAATGGGACCAGATTCTTGTTAAGTCACAGCAACTGATTGCTTTTTCATGTCCCACTGCTTCATTCTATTTCACCTTATATAAAAAAGTGCTTAAATAAGCATCTGCTACAGAGAGGCAAGTTAATGATGACAATTTTTTATTTGAAGGGAGGTAAAAGAATATTAATGTTGTTTTCCTTAGTCTAATACATTATAGAATTCTTCACATATGACGTTATATATGTCATCGCTGGCCACTTTATTAGGAACAGCGAGAACCTGGGCAATTCAATTCAATTTGATTTGACTAGCGCTTTTAACAAATGGACATTGTCTCAAAGCGGCGTTACAGAGCATAATTATACAAATAAAATAGTTCTAAGTTAATATTAAAATTAAACATGAATGGGGTATTTTATTTAACGCTGATGTTTTTCTGTCTTTTTTTGGTGACCTTGTTCCCACTGTAGCATCAGATTTAGATTTGGCACACACTAAACAAAGCTGGACATTCTCCTCACATCAACTCACATCAACTCTTGCACAACTGTTTCTCACTAGATGTTTTTTGTTTTTCACACCATTCTGTAATCTTTAAGTTAATGGTAGGTGTGGAAATACCTCTTATTTATTACTGTTATTGACTGGGATATATTACCGTTAGCGGGTGGGATATATTACTGTTAGCGGGTGGGATATATCACTGTTAGCGGGTGGGATATATCACTGTTAGTGGGTGGGATATAC
>JAOUQX010000030.1:4743454-4754566 GCA_028566295.1 Liobagrus marginatus
TATATACAGTATATATGCCGTGCCCACCTCTACATTTAGAACCTTATGGAAAACCAGCATACATAGGTTTAAAGAATTATAAGTTGATCATGTAAAGCGACACTTTAATTATCAGCTTCGTCTGCATCAGTCTGAGGCTCATCACTTGAGTTAAACTTTATCCGTAAGAATAAAAACTGATCCTTCTCCTCATGACTATGTACATTAACATTGATTACTACTTCACGATTAGTTTTTAGTGTTTGGGTTAAATATCTTCACGATCATGGCCTGTATTAGGTCATTTAAAAATTTTACTTGCTCTGTCCTGTGCCATGTGCTGCTGTCGTCTGTTCAGAGTGGGTTGATGTTCTTCTTTGCTGTAATGATGATGATGATGATGATGATGATGATGATGATGATGATGATGACACAGGGCCATTGCAGACATTTTGATAATCACTGTCTGAGTGCAAACAAAAATGAGTCGTCTTGTGTCTGTTGCTCAAGGCCATGTAGGTAAGCAACAACCTGATCAAATGTTGTTTGATGTGAGGATGTGTGTGTGTGTGCGCGTGTGTGTGTGTGTGTGTGTGTGTGTGTGTGTGTGAATATATTACACTTTTCTAATAGCACTTTTCGACCGCGTTTAGACCATTTGTTTATTTGGCTGTTTACTCAGCATGACGTCGATTCAAATTCAAATTCAGATCCTATTTATCACATACACATACGTGCAGTGAAACGTTTTTATTACGCATATCCCAGCATACGAAATTTGAACGCTGGGGTCAGAGCGCGGGGTCAGACAGAACGTGCGGCGCCCCTGGATATCTGTTTCAGATATTTAGTAAAAAAATAAATCGACACTATTTACAAGTTATACAACTAACCTACACAATATCAAACCCTTTTGTTTTTCATAATATTTGGACGTTTTCCAGAATTTACCTACAGTGCCATCCAGCTGCTTATCCCAACAGAAAGGTTCTCATACAGTACATAGGCAAATACTTGTTCAATTTCTTTCCTGCAAAATTGATCAGTTATTACAAACGTATCGGTTTCTATTAAACGGCAGCGTTTAAGGGTTTAGTTTAAGTGTTGAGCTGAATTCAAATTCAGATCTTATTTATCACATACATGCAGTGAAATGTGTTTATTCCTCTTATGTCAACGTATCAATTTGAAAGCTGGGGTCAGAGTGCAGGGTCAGTCAGAACATGGAGCAACTGAGGTTAAAGGCCTTGCTCAAGGACCCAATGATGGTAGCTTGCCTGGTACAAGGCTTGACCCCCGACCCTCTGATCACTGACCCTAACCCTTACCATTCTGCCACCACAACCAATGCATCCTGCTCATTCACTACAACTAACACACAGTAGTTAGCACACTCATCTTAGTAAGGACGAAGGTAAGAGTACTCTCCAAACTAACGTTGTACCTGAAAGTCTAACGCACACAAACGGCATCAGCGATTCAGACTATAATCTGCAAAGTTAATAATACAGTTTAAGCTCCTTACACGCCGTCACTGTACGATTCAGACGTACAAGGATACACAGCGTCGGTTCTTACTTTCCAAATTAAGTCGTATGGTGCAGAGTACAATTTGCAGTGCAAGACAGAAAGTTAAACATAAGATAAGACACGAATCCGGTTGTTTTGCCGTGTTGCTTGAAAGGCTGTGTATTAACCACAGACATGCATGTCACTGGCTCCCGTGTGAGAACACACCAACAGAGGAAGTCTCGGTGGCTTTTAAAACGCTTGGTGAGAAAGTTAGCATTAATTAGACTGTGCGGCTGCACTTATATGTGTGGCAGGCACAAGAAAAAAGACAAAAAAAAAAACTAAACGAAACGCACACACACACACACACACACACACACACACACACACACACACGTTTGAGCTCGTCTCAGCCTCAGTCTCACAGCTACCAAGCGGCTGTCCCAAACCTGAACAGGGAAATTGAGGGTCCACAGGAAGGAATCGCTAGAAAGTGTGTATGCTGCGGACCACCAACTAGTGGCACTCTTGCGAATAGGTGAGGCTAGGCTTACGGCTGTAAGTTACAGATATACATAAACTTGTTCAAGACTAAAGCTGTAACATGTGCTGCTTCTTTGCATTTTTATATGGGTCATAATGCATCGATATATAATGAAGTAAACCACTAGAAGTGGGACAGAGGTTAAAGATTAAATCTGCCAGTCTGATATTAATACGTTATATAGTTGTCTTTGTTATAAATGAGATTGCAAAAGAAGTTAGGTTAAGTGGATTAAAATAATAATAATAATAATAATAATAATAATAATAATAATAATAATAATAATAATGAATGTGCAGATATCTGCTATATTCTTTCAAAACTGACCCCGAGTCTGAAAATTAAGTTTGTGTCTGTTATTGTAAGTATATGAATTATCTTTGCCAGTTTGGTCGGATTTAAGAGCACTAATATGACGTAGGTTTTAATTACTATGTCTTTTTAAAGATAGTGCTCTTGGCATAGCACTTTTACTGATTATACAGTGGAAAATATGCATTTTGTAGATAATTGCACCACAGTGATGCGTCTCAGTGAGTATTCCCACAGAGCATTTTTTTTTTTTTTTTTGGATGGCCTTTTAAAAGATTGCTTGAGTGTGTAAGAGTGTGTCTAGAAGTGTAAGGGAAACAATTGTTATGCTGTTGTACGGGAGTTGTCACTTTTTTTTAACTGTACGAAATGGCCTTTTTTAATCAGGAAAAAAACAAACAAAAAACAAAAAAAAAGACTGGAATGACTTGGGAGCAAGAAAAGCATATTAATGCACTTCATTTACATACACTCGTCAGTGAGGGTATGTTCAAAAACAAACTGGATTCGTCAGTTAATTTCACAATGTTCCTTTGTCTATCTGCCTTTGTTATATGGTAAAGATAAAAAAAAAATCAAATTGAAGAAAAGGGCAAGCTGCTATCTCTCCAAATGAGCAACCGCTCATCAGGCCTCGCTGAAATCATACATTTCGACTGCAGAAGGCAGCTTGCATGGTAGCCCCTTTCTAACATCCTTCATCTAATATCTGCAGGGACAGCAAAAAGCGAGTCAAACTAATTTTAACATCAATTTTAACAGTTCTCTGGCTGAAGAGTCATGAGCACTGGCATAACTATAAACATTAGCCTGACATTATTGACTTCAGCTGAGTATTTGAATTTATTCGGTCAGCCAAACATGCACAAATTCACCCATCAGTAATTTATGTTTGTCTTAAACTAACTCCCCTAATAATATTTTGCTGAATTGGAAAATTCATACAGAAATGCTTAGCAATGAAGATTTGTGCAGTATGCCGGCCTACGCGTACGAGCATGTTCATAACCAGTCATTAAATCTATAATACACCTACGGAGCATTGTTCCAACCCAGTGCTTGTTTTGCTTTACATTCCTCAAAGATGTAGCAGAGGGACAAAGTGAAATGGCATCCATCAGCAGCCCACAATGTATTCAGCACAAACTGGAAGTGACCACAGTGTTTTATTCATGTGGAAGCGATAAGAGTTCGTAACCAGCACAGTGTAGGACGAGTAAATAGCTATCAAACAGGCAGTCCTTTTTAGAATCCTTAAAGTCCGAGTGTCAGCGAATATGTGCTCCCTCCCCACCCACAATGCAACACAATGCCGACTGTGTGCTTTTGGTATTTTTTATGCGCCGCCGCTGTTTGTATTTGTATTAATACGGATAACTTCATATCAAATATTGTAGCATATTGGGCAATGATGTAGAAACACTATTGTTTTGAAGCTCATTTTGAGGAGACAGCATGCTGAGTCATTAGCTCTCTTGTGAGGTAAACTGGGACAATCTTCACTATTGAAAATTATTAATGACCAAATTGTACAGTTGTCTGCTCGTACACACGTGTGTGTGTATGTGTGTATGAGAGAAAATATTATTGGACTGGAGCATCAATGAAACATTTTAACTAAAGGTTCTTCATTTTCATCGCTGGTGATTTCCCCCGTCTTTGACTTCCAAAAAGGAATGTCTCTCATGCTAACACTTAGCAGTCAGCCTTGAAATTATTTTTTTTGAAATAATTACAGTCATGTGTTATAGCACATGGCCACTGTTACTAAGCCGCATACTAATCAGCTTAATTAAATATTATACAATATTTCGTTGACCAAAGCAAATCTCGCTTTATTGTTTTTGAAGCTTGACCCCGTTTGTCACAGGGGAATGTTGCAAAGCCATTATCCCTCCTTAAGACAGTGCACAGCATCCTAAATGTGCACCGCCATGCCAGATGACAACAGACTCTGCTTGTGTATTCATTTCATCCTGGTGGTGCACTGAGCTGCTCTGTGGCCATTTTAAATGCCTGGGAAGCCTCTGATACATTGGGAACCCTTTCAATAATGCCAACTGTTGTTTTCTACTCATCGGAAGCCATAAGCGAGTGAATAAGAGAGTGAAGAAAGAGAGAGAGAGAGAGAGAGAGAGAGAGAGAGAGAGAGGGAAAAAATGAAGGCGAGAGCAAAGTGATTCGCATCAAACGTAATGCGCCTCTTCATGAAAAATTAAGCCAAGGCAAGTGTCGCAGTAGTGAGATAAGGGTGTGTGTTTACTGGAGTAACCCCTTGGTTTTAAGTGCTATTGGTAATATAATTGTACTATTGTGACGGCTTCATGACAATGGCACTGCTCTGTTTCATTAAGGCATGTAATTGAAGGAATTCTGATAGAAAGGGCCCAAGTAATTTAATTATGCAGTGCCGTGCCATGTTTACTGTGTAATTATTGCCTTAAAAATTGTGATACTGTTTGAGAAAAAAGTTCTACGAGTTACAGCTTCCCCCCCCCAAGTGTGAGTACATGTAGTACTTCATAAATCAGAAGGAGATAAACTCACTTTTTTTTCTTCGCACTCGTCACTGTAGTGCAGTCATCGCTATTAACTATCCCCCCCAACACACACACACACACACACACACACACACATACACACACACATACACACATACACACAGAGTGTAGAAGAAAGCACCAAAGAAATGTGTGACAATAATTTCCTTTCTAGCTTTCGAATTCACATTTCACTTGCACCTTATAACTGAAGCGTTTGCTACTCCTACACCTTCTTTAGTGATTGATGAAATGTGCTTGTCTTTGTGCCAAAACCTGTTTAGGATGTTGTTTACTTGGAAAACATTAGCACACTACCCAGGATACTGGGATTTTGTGGAATTAACCTGAACAACTACATTCTTGCAAACAATAAATATTGTGAGTTAGGAAAGTAGTGTGAATGTTTAGAAGTGAATTTGTACAGCTATTTATTTTTTGTGTCGCTTCATTTTCTCTTTTTCATTAGAGAATGCAAACATCATATTTTGCCTTTAAGCTGTTTAAATGTGTGCACTGACTTAATGCCATCTTTGTCTTTCCTGTTCATTATTGCAGGATGGAAGACTCTAGTTTGTGCCTTGGTGTGTCCTCAGCAGTCCCAGATGCTGACACCCATATCACCAGTGCCATGCTTAATGGCCGCTACCCAATCAGTCAGAAACTGCATCAATTGACCGCCCAACTAGGCCACGCTTTTCCTGACCTTCCAAGTCGCCAACAAATCCCAGAGGAAAAAGCTGCCACCCCATTGGATGAGAAAACGCATGCTGCACTGGCAAATCAGCCGATTAGCAGCCAGATGGCTCTGCTAGCCAATCAACTTAACCGTAACATGGATGCAGGTGCCCTAGGTGGTCTCAGTAGCCGTGTCGACCTGCAGCAGTTCCTCAATGGGCAAAATTTGGGAATCATGTCTCAGATGAATGATATAGAGGATGATGCTCGCAAGAATCGCAAGTATCCCTGCCCACTGTGTGGAAAACGATTTCGTTTTAACAGCATCCTTTCTCTTCATATGCGCACCCACACTGGTGAGAAGCCCTTCAAATGCCCTTACTGCGATCACCGAGCAGCCCAGAAGGGCAACCTCAAGATTCATCTCCGTACCCACAAGTTGGGTAGTCTGGGGAAGGGTCGTGGTCGTGTACGTGAAGAAAACCGCCTTCTTCATGAGCTTGAAGAGCGCGCCATACTACGTGATAAACAAATGAGAAACAGCTTGCTGCAGCCCTCGCAATCGCTTCCGACTCACCTAGGACTGCAGAACCAAAACCAGCAACAGCCTAGCTCTGCATGCGGCCTCCTTACACCTACAAGTCTAGGAGGCACATCGGAAGGGCTTGCACAACCCTCTGCCTCACCTAAGCCAGCAGGCACTAGCCAACAAGATGAGCAGGCACTTAACCCAGCCATAGGCTTTCGTTGTACCTTTTGCAAAGGCAAGTTCAAGAAGCGTGAGGAGCTAGAGCGTCATATCCGCATCCTTCATAAGCCTTACAAGTGCACTCTCTGTGAGTTTGCTGCTTCCCAGGAAGAAGACCTCATCAGCCACGTAGAGAAGGCACACATCACCGCCGAGTCATGCCAAGGGCAGGGTACAGGAACTGGCAGTGGAGAGAAGCCTGCCAATGAGTTTCGTTGTGATGTCTGTGGCCAGATCTTCAGCCAGGCTTGGTTCCTGAAGGGTCACATGCGCAAGCACAAGGACTCCTTTGAGCACTGTTGTCAGATCTGTGGGCGTCGCTTCAAGGAGCCCTGGTTCTTAAAAAATCATATGAAGGTGCATCTCAACAAGCTTGCCATTAAGAGTAAGCCTCAGATTGGAGGTGGAGCTGAGCAAGATGGGCCCTCTGTCAATAGTATAAGCAGCTTAGCGCAAGAAGCCCATGCTAGCCTGTACTCGCGTTACATCTCATGTCTGCAAGGTGGCTTCCTCAGTCCTGAAAAGCAGAGCCTGGCTGAACAACAGCACCAAATGTTGGCCAAGGCTGGCATAGCAATGAAAGAGAAAGAAATGCTGGGAAAGCTGCTGGGACCAATGGCTGGCATGAGTCATGCACTGGGGGAAAATGAGAAGCGTTCACTCTTAGGTTGTTTGAATCTGGTACCTCCTCTAAAATCAAGTTGTATGGAGCGCTTACAGGCCGCAGCAAAAGTAGCAGAAATGGATCCGCTTAATAGTTACCAGGCCTGGCAGATCATGGCGCGCAGCATGGCTATGGAGCGTTCCTTCATGCCAAAAGATCAGCATCATGGAGCCCATATGCAAGAGGAAGAAATGACGAGTGCCGCTGGGTTAGTGCCCTTTGGGAAAGACAAGCATGAGCACACTACACTTGACTCCAGTGATGGTCCCAAGCAGAAAAACCACCCCGATGCCCTCCATGGTTTAAGGACCGGCGGAAGCATACTTTCATTGAAGGAGGAAGCTGGGAGCTTTGATGGTCACCGTGAGTTCCTACCTCACCACGGTGGTCTGGGTCTTGGCCAAGGGCTCGAGTACAGCCTGACCAACTTGAAAGAGAAGCCCACTGAGTGCCCTGACTGTGGTAGAGTATTTCGAACCTATCACCAGATGGTGGTCCACTCTCGGGTGCATAGCAAGGACCAGCGCCCAGAAGAAGGTCTGCAGCATGGCCTAGATGAGAGGCGTGGATCAGCCAGTGACCATGAGTCTCAGTCTATCAGCCGTTCCACCACCCCAGGCTCATCCAATGTGACAGAGGAGAGCGGGGCCGGAGGTGGCCATTCTCAGACAGGAAGTGTGCAAGATGACAGCCCTCATCCTTCTTCCCCTTCCTCGGGTAAGACCATTTTATTGAATATATTTAATAAAAGATAGGGTTATAGTATAGTATATAATATCTAGTTGTACAGTGCTAAAACATGTTTTTATATTTTATGATGTTTTTGTTTCCTCTGCGAGACCAAAAATAAAGGACTTTAATGTTTTATGAAATCCATGTGATTGAGTTAGGTGGGTTTGATATTGAGGGTAAGAAGATTGAATACTGTTCAACTGTTTTTGCTTAAAAGCCACTTTACATCTTTACTCCACATTTCACGCATGACTGTTAGTATCCTTCAATCACTGTTTAAACGTTAGAATAGATGCTTCGCTAATGAAACAAATTGACATGACACATACTATCCAGTTCTCAGATCTTACTTTTAAAACTCAGAACAGCACTTTGAGGACATGTCCAATTGCTAGTGATTAACTCATTTTTAACGCTAGAGACAGAGACATTACTGATTGCTAGAGACATATCTTCCACAGCATAAAAACACAATTTATTTATTTTTTTAATTTTTACATTTTTTTTTCGATAAAGTGTCTGAGATTAAGAGGAGCTGCAGCTAATGATTACAGAAGTTTCAAAGATAACTTTTTCATTCCTTGCGGTAGAAAGCTGCAGCTAAGCAACCTGTCTGATAATTAGGTCAAGACTATGTGATAATCAGTTGGTTTAAGCTAAACAAGACACTAATTAAAGATATACATATAAAACAGGTCAGAAACTGTGAACTTCATTTGCATGGTAAAATGTGCTTTTAAGTTATGGAGAAAAAAACTCGGCTCTAGCTTAGCTTAAGGCTCTAAACAACTTAATTTCACGAGTACAGGAGAAATTGTTTATTTATTCCCTTATCGCCCGCATGTAGCGCGATGGGTTTGAACATGCAATGGGCTATGCTTATTTTAATCTAAGTAATAGTAACAGACAACCCCAACCCCAATTAGGAATTAATGGAAATGAGAGGCAGATAAAGCCTATTTTTTATAGAGATGGTTTAACCTAAACACATTTCACCAGCGAGGGGATGATATGAAAGTAATTATGCTATGAATTTTAATGCGGAAAGTTTGATGTCGTTTGCATCTCTTTTACAAGTACTTTAAAACAGTGATGTTTAACTCATGCCATTTTACGAACTCTTGTGAAATCTTTCTTTATTGTCAAACTGTCAGGATGAGCTACATTATCGGGTTGTAAGCAGAAACTATATACCGATTCTAATTTATTCTGCATCCGCTTTTATGTTTTCTTGTAGTCACGCATAGTAATATATTTAATAATTCAACTGTCATAAAAACCCTCTTAGAACATCTGAAAGTATGATTGATTAATACAGAGTTCCTATGAGTAATGGCTGTTTTATGAACGCTCTATTTCATTAAGGTATAAACAGTTCTCATGTGTGTTCCTTTTTTTCTGTCATTCTTTCTTTGTCCTTGCTAAAAGTGTGATCGCGTGTTAACGTGTGATCACTATTTCAAATCCCCATGTCGGTACCCATCTTAGGTGCTGAGGGTGTGATGCCAATAACCCCCCGGTCCCCACACTGACACAGCTGTGTCTTAAGATTGACCTTGAGGTCTCTGTGTAGTTGTGGCAGACCAGGGATGCTGACACATTCTCAGACGTGTAAATTCAAACATGTATAGCCAAAGTGCACGAGAACATATGCTGCTACATTTTTTACACCACAACAAAGTTACAGGTGAGAAATGCAGTGCAGGAAATGAAGCAGCATTAGGATCACTGGCCGAGTGTATATGAAATGCTAATAATATAATTGCATTTATTGTAATGTAATATAATATAGGCAGAATATCTATTTTATATCTTAAAAAAAACAAACTTTACTTAATATATTTAAGTGTGTCTTGTACTGTATGTATTTGCAAACAGGGATGTCTACATGCTATATTCTTTACTGTACGCACTCGCCTGCAGACATATGCGTTTGCACATTAGGCAACAGGATGTGGCATGCTATACCTCTGTTTTACTTTTAATATCTCACTTGTCGCTCTCTCACCCTTTGAGAACAGGCTTCCTCTTTTTAACTGGGGTTTTTTTTTGTTTTTTTTAAAAAATATTTTTTAAAAAATTCTCTTTAACACACACAACAGCTTCATCTGCCAGCCTCCCTTTGACATGCTCTGCCAACCTCTAAACCACCTACCCACTGCAATTTTGAGTTAAACTTGAATTACAGTAATCAACAATAACATCTCAACTGTGAAAGAAGGTCGACACAATCGCTTTTGTCTTTAACACTACACTTGTTTAGAGATAGAGCGAGAGAGAAAGTTGCCTAAGAGACAAGGTCCTTTAAGGACCTTTCTCCCCTCTCTCTCTCTCTCTCTCTCTCTCTTTCTCGCAGTAATCAACCCTAAATGTATGCTTCTCATTCAATGGAATCTCCAGCCCTTTTTACGTCTGCTCTATCTTTTTCTTTATTACATTTTTCCCCCCCATCTCCTCTTTTATTTCTTATTACTATTACAAGATTGGTTTGACTGAGGAAGAAATCTATTGTTATTTCAGATTCTTCACTCGGAATTGGGCTCTATAAACAAGGGGGGCTACACTTTTGATAGTGTTTCTGAATTCATTATGAAAGGGCTTTGAGCGACAGCATGGAGAGACAGAAAGAGCTGGAAAAAGACTGCCTTAAACAGCAGTTTATTCTGAATGCCTCAACAGACACTATTGAAACCTGGATTATAGCTGTGGAAAGTCAGGGGCATAAACGTTTAAAAACAGCCATTGTTATTTGAATGCACACAAAAAGGTTGAATTAAAAGGAAGAGGTCAGTGTTGTGATCAGAAGCGTGGTGACCTTCGTCTGGACCTTTGTCTTTGATGACAAGCTGACATCCTTATTTACTTCATTGTGATATAAATAGACGGAAAGTCGGACAGAACGGATTTATTTATTCCGGTATATTTCATCTTGTGTCTCATATATTTTCTTTTTACCCTTTTTAAGGAGCCATAGACATCCCGTTACTTCGGTTGGAAATACCCCATGCCTAAATATTTCTAAGGGAAACAGGTTTTTTTTGTTGTTTTTTGTTTTTTAGCATGGTGAGCATTACACACATATCCCAAAATCCTCTACTCTGTCCAACATGCCAGTTAAACGTTGCGCCATAAGAAATGAAATTGGATTTTCCAATGGATGCCTTAGGTTATAAAGCATGGATATTCATCTAATTACACAGTTACAATGGAGGTAATTACACACGCAGAATTACTGTTTGTAACAGTACAATGTAACAGTGAAATCAAAATACTGTACAACCAGAAATGTCCTGCCTTTCCTTTTTTGGTCTTTTACTGAAAAATATTTTGGGTTTTTTTGTCACACACACACACACACACACACACACACACACACACACACACACACACACACACACACACA
>JAOUQX010000030.1:4771817-4793575 GCA_028566295.1 Liobagrus marginatus
AGTTCTGTTGCTGAGCTACAACACAAATATATCATCACATTGAACTATTTCTTTTTTTTTTTTTTAGCAACGAGCGAGAAGGAGCGATCATGTGTCAATGTGACACGCGCCGTAGATGCGTTTTGTTACAGAAGCAGGATTGACCGAATCTCGAACGAACACGCGTTTCACACGTACGCAAACGCACACATGCTTTCACACGCGTGATTGTGTAGCTGTTATCAACTTTCGCACCGTGCGCTTCATTTTATTATCAATCATCACCCTTTTCAGAAATTCCGCCTACCAGGCTGTTCTTTGCTCCTTGTTGACATTCCGCAAAACTTTTATTAGACACTTCAATCGGATTAACATTGGTTAAGTAAACGATATCTAATATCAAGGATAAGGGAAATAAACATGGTAGAGACTTACATCCCTTCTCGGGTCTGAGCTGCTCGTAGCGCTTATAGGAGTTTGGCATGATAAATCGCTTTACTTCATTTTCCGAGACACTGGACAAGCAAGCGTATATATGAGTAAAACAGAGGACGTCCTTGGCTGTACAATTTATAGACCTCATGACTCAAGGGGAAAAAAGAGTCATACTAAATTTACTGTATTTTGTTTAAGATCGCATATTAACGGCTTACATTTTTTTAAAGGTGTTCATCAGAACAGTGTTACATAAACAGTCGGTCTCGCTGTCTGGTTTTATCATTCCATTCTATTGTGCATCAGGTTGTAACCTTTATGGTAAAGTACTACTGCATTCTTTTAATTCGCATTAAAGCAATGAAATGAGAGGAGCGATGCTTTTTGAAAGCTAATGGCTTTACACTGAAGGTAATGGATTCAAAAGGGTGCTGTAGCTGTGCCTTGGACATGGTTCTGTAAGTCAGCTTTATGATTGCCTGTTGTACTTGTTGATTTGGCCAGCTACAAAAATGAATAGGAAATCAATGTCAGGCGAGAATGTGTGTTTTTTTTTTCTTTTTTTGCCGAGCGTTTAAAGAGTTTTAAAGGCACAGCAGCAGATGAGTCCGTTGTTCCATTCGTGTCATTGTAATGTTTATTAATATGACCGTAACCACAGATATGTACGTAAGTTACATAGCTTCTAATTTGGTAGAATTAAATCAGGAAGCCGATTTGTACGACTGATCCATAGAAATGATGTCGTCTCTATGCAGACCGAATCTATTCAGGCTTCACTAATGACGAACGCTTCCTTCCTGCCAAAACAGTCAGCACCCAATGAATATTTACCACTATTAAGAGCAGCCGGCCCTAGTGAAGCACAGCTCCTTATGAGATGCCCGCCCTTGGGGCCTGCCTGTGCCCACTCATAGCTACGACGCTTCCTCATCATGTGTTCCTGCATCAGGCCAGCGGTGGTCCCTTGTTCCTCTCGTCTGAGCTTTACGCTTTGATCATCATGCAAGATAATACAGTTAGTGAGACCGACCTCACTGCCTCCTTAGCATCCCTGCTTTTTTGCTTTTCCAGGACTTGTTTATTACTTTAGGGTTTTTCGGGGTTTTTTTTTTTTTTTGCTTTTCGTTTTTCGTAAATTTGCTGCTCTTTGAAGCCTGAAACAACTCGAGAGGAGAAAACAAAGATGGGTGCGTGCCAGCCGGAAAGTTATGGCACCATTCCTGTTCCCCCAGCGCGGCAGAGGCTTTGCCTTTAAAGAGGGAGAGGCGCACCTTCTGTCACTAGCGGAGGGAGGGAGGGTGCACAGGAGAGAGAGAGAGCTATACAGAAAAAAAACAAGAGAGAGAGAGAGAGAGAGAGAGAGAGAGAGAGTGACAGAGCCAGAGAAAGAAAGAAAGATAGGGAGAGAGAGAGAGAGCGAGGGGTGGAGGGAGGGAGGAAGGAGCGGGGTTCTCCAATGGTCAGGAGCGCTGTCAATGTGGCTCATTTGCACGGTTCTGCTACTTTCACCTCGATGACCTCCTGAGACAATGTCATGTTGTTGTGCCGGTGTGCGGCTCACGCTGCTCGGACGGGATGTGTTATGAAGACCTTGAGACACCATGGTCAGTTTTTAGGGATAAGCAAGTCATTCCTGACTGCTGCGCGACGGAGATAACGATTTATATCGAAGCCTGGTATTTTATGTGTCCTATTAAACCGCATCGAAAGCGGTGTTATTGATAGAGTGAATTCAGTCAAGCTTGTAAAGGCATGAATGATTTCCAATTCCTTGCAATCGAAGGCAGAATGCTTGAAGCTTAATTTTACCTGACCCCCCCCCCCCCCCACTAGCAACCAGAACAAATGTGCTCTAAAAAAGAGAAATGTGGCGTTCTGTTCAGCGAGCAGAAAAAGGACAGTCTTCTCTCCTCTTTTTATAATCCCACTTTCGTTCAGCCCATCGCTAATAAATATAAATGTTTGTGATTAGCATCGCGGCGGCACAGGTGCATGTTTGTTGCGAGGGGAGGCATGTTCATTAATTTTCAGCGATGAAAAGTGCACTGCGCCATAAACGCACAGTCCAAAAAAACGCATCGGCTGATAAATGAATGCACAGATTGTTAATGTACCATTGTATGGTTGAGCCTCACCGAGCTTTAAAAAAAACTGGCCTTCCTGCCAAATCGGTACTAGCTGCAAGTAGCATGTGCAGAAGAGCCTGTTATTTGTCTTCTCAAAGTCTGATTACACGATGTAGAGCAGTAAAACTCTGTTGCTCTCTCTGTGTCTATTTGTGTGTTAATGCGTTTGTGTGTTTAAGGTGTAATGCGTCTATTTAGACATAGGAAAAGTATTGTATAGACAGACAGCTGAGCTTTTCCCTGCTGTAACTCCACTACCATGTGTTGAGTAATTAGTTCTTTAGGCTGATGTGCCATAGAGCAGTGTGTATAGTCCATGTGTACGGCATTCGGTGCCCGGAACATGCAGATTTTGGCCTTGAGTGTTATATTACACCCTAGAATTAAGCTGTCAAAAATGATGTTGCACATACCCACTAGACTTAATCTGCACCGAACGCAAATAAACATCTTTATTTGATATTCGCAATCATTTCCGCCCATCAGGTCTATGCGGTTTATTTTTTCGTTCTGTATTATTATCTGTTTTTTTTTTTTTTTTTAAAGCTAACATTATTTGAATCTCTGTTTAATGGCATACCTAAAACATAAAAACATGTGGTTTTTTTCAGGGCAAAACCGTTCATGGCTAAAATGAAGAATTTTTAAAAAAAAAAAGAAAATACGCTTTCGCTTGGAGCAAGAAAACACGACTCTCCTGCAGACAAAGAAAGGAAAATGTGCTGAAAATGGGTTGTTTTTCAGTCGCTGCGAAAATGTTTTATTAGGGGACCGCTGAACACCTGCCTTAAAATGTCGTTTCAACATCTCCCGAATGCCATTTTGCTTAATTGACTTGGAAATGGCCCAAATGTATTGCTGAATGCTGTCTAATTAATATTAATAATAAATGCCATTATTAACATCAAAGAACATCTGGTGCCCCTGTTTACCCACATGCCTTATATCGAACACATTTTGCGGCTGTTTCATCTCACAAACAGAGCAGGGATAAACACTTTATTTTGAATTTAGGCTGTATTATTATTATTAATTTCTTTTTTTTTTTTTTTTTACATTTCAATTTCCATTATCTTTTATAAACGTATTTCCTCATTATCACTCTGGTCAGGGTTTGGTTTGCGCCTTGTACGCCAAACACTGGCAATGCGACCGGCTGCTTTTTCTATGCAAACGTCTTTTTTTATTTGCAGGAATATACAGTACTTAAAAAAATAATAATTAAAGATCTGCCTAAACTGGGAGTCATGCTGTGATACTACATTAGGAACTTTGACCAGCGTAAATCAGCAAACTACATAACTTGAATCTAAAATTTCATTAAGTAGTGCTTGTCAGGTAGTAAAAGTAAGAGATAATGCAGTGGTGTTTAATGATAATTGGTGTTTGGTTAATAAATTCTGCGAGTTCCGATTACTTTTCGAGCAGCCGCTAGAATGCTAGCCTCAGCAGTGTAACTAAACCTCAAATTGATTAACTCGCCTGAACCAGCCCGTTCACAAAGATGGCACCAGTCCAAATCAAAAAAGAGTGTGTAGTGCGCGCATCAGCCGGATGGTGTTGTGTTGCTCCGGCGTAAGGAAATCAACTCCCCCCGGGTGCATTTTTAAAAGCCTAATGCCTCTCAAATGATGTCATCACATTTACCTCTCTCTCTCTCTCTCTCTCTCTCTCTCTCTCTATTTATCTCTGTCTTCTTTTTTCTGTAACATTTTCTCCTGCTGCCTTGCACAAGCTGCTGTAACAGAGAGGTCAATGGCTGTGACTGAGACACGTGACGCATCATTGTAATGGAGATGAGAGACGTATTGCGTTTTTTTATGATTGCATCTCCTTTTTTTTTTCTTCTTTTTTTATTTACGGAAAGTGATATAAAAGCAATGAAAACCACACAGCAACATGATTTGGTGTGGTGAGTGTGATAGGAAGAAGTACCATTAAGAGTGAGGGGGCTTTTTGTTGTTGTTGTCTTTCTTTTCATTAATGGGAACAGGGTGTGGTCCATCTGGAGGGACTCTAGAGGATGCATGCACACATTCGAATGCACACACGCACGCACACACACACACGCACGCACGCACACTCACACACACACACACACACAGAGTTACAAATCCACATACAGGCCATATCCTCTTATACAGTAAACACTTATACACCCTGGTGGTAGCTCATGAGTAGCTTGAGTGTGTGTGTGTGTGTGTGTGTGTGAGAGAGAGAGAGAGAGAGAGAGAGAGAGAGAGAAGGAGAAGGAGACATGAGACAGACAGCAGGGTGAGTGACTGATACTCCTCCTCCTCCCAGATGGCTCATGCCACTGGCCCTTGGTCTGATCCCAGCTCTTTGTTTCAGTTAGCTGTAGTGCATAAGTGAAGGCCCAGGATAGAGCGTAATTCAGCGCTGTCCAGATATCTAATTAAAAAAAAAAACACTTCAATATGGCTAAACAGTTACTTATCATCTCCCCCAGCGTTAGCAGCGCATATCATAACCCTTCGACGGCGTTTGATTCTAATCTCGTTTCACCCGAACAAGTTAATCATATATGATAAATCTTTCATTTATATTTTCCCCAAGCACAATTGATTACATTGCCAGTAAATGCCTCTAAAACACAGGGCAAAATAAGATTTTTGTGGTTCAGCATCTACAAAACGCCCCCTTGAGACTTTTGGTTAGTACATATTAGCAATTTAAAATATAAAGCCTGTACTTGGCTTGTGACAATCATTTTAATATTGTGAGTCCCGTACCGATTTTTCCCCTTTGCATAAAAAGAGGATGTGAAATGGAAAATCAATACAGAGAAAATAGTTATAGGTGGGGGGTTATCGGGAATCTGTGTGTTCCAGACACCCCGTGCAGAAGGATGGAGCGTAATATATGGGGTGACCTTCAAATGTCATAAATGTGTTGTGCAATAAACTGTCAATATTAGTGGTTATACGGTGCAGGATGAATTTTACAGTAATTGGAACGGCCATATTAAAAGCCAGGAAGCAGTCAGCTGATTAAAGACACCACTGTTGGGCCGACCGAATGTGTGTACGTTTGCGTGTGTCGTCCAGTTTCTTTAAAGCGCTTTTTAAATGCGAAAAGGAACGTTGTTCGAACCGATCTTTGTGTATCTTTCCCTCAAAAACGGCTCGCACACTTGTCACTAAAGCTAATGCCACGAGATACAAACTCCAACTAGGTCAGAGTAGGTGTTTGTGTCATTGTGTGTATGTTTGGGTCAAAAAATAAAATGGAGCACGCAGTACAATGTAATGTGTGTAGGCAAAGCGAGGGAAGCAAATCACAGGCACGTGATCATTCACAAGAGTGGAAGAGAATGCTGACTTCATCCTTTCACGTCTTAAATCTGCTTTGATTTTTAAAATGGCTGGAAAAATATAAAGAAATGGAATGATTATTGGGAGGAAGGAAAAAAAAAAAAAAAACGATTGTAGAAGGCTTGCCTAAGTGGGTTGCTCCATTTAGACTCTTTCCTTCCTCGACGTATCAGGTAGTGCGGCATAACTGAGGAAAACTGGCTTTTTGAACTTCACTTCCATTAGTACTTCTGTAGTTCAAGTTACAATATGAAAACTGAACCGAAGAAACTAAATTTGTTGGTTTGGAGTTACTTTTCTGAATGCTGGTCAGCTGCCCAGCTTGCATTTTTTTTTTTTTCATTTTCAGATTGTATTTATCACATACACGCAGTGAAATGTTTTTATTCCACATATCCCAGCATACGAATTTGAACACTGGGGTCAGAGCGCAGGGTCAGCCAGAACATACGGCGCCCCCTGGAGCAACTGAGGTTAAGGGCCTTGCTCAAGGACCCAATGATGGTAGCTTGCCTGGTGCGAGGCTTGAACCCCCAACCCTCTGTGCATTGAGCCAGCACATCCCCAGCTTGAACTTGTGCCCTAAATTCAGCCTAATATTTTGTGCAAATATCTGTGCTAATACCTCATCTGCCATTCCAACATCCAACATCTCGTGTAATAACTCAGCTCGGCGTGGTTAATTATCTCCGAACTGGGGCTTGTTGGTCTTGACACGTTTAGAGTATTGTACTGACAGTAGCTCAATCAGAGCGAGGCCTTCGTTATCACCCTCTTCTATCAGCCACGCCGCCGACGTCACCTGTCAAAACCAGGGCGCAACACGGAGGCACAGACCAACTGCTGACATAGCTGTTTCCTTTCCTGTATTGTTCGTTTTGACACAATCCGCCATATGCTACCCGGTAAAGATGATGATAGGAGGGATAAAATGGAAGAATTGGAGTGTGTACCGTTCGTGGGGAGGGCGTCGGGGCGACGTCTCTAAAGCAACCTGAAAAGCTTCTGAACTGTCAGCGTTCTGTCAGACCGAGAAGAGTGCGGAAGGGGGGAAAAAAAAAGGGAGGCACGCGTGAACCCATTGATGTGTTTGACTTTCTGTGGTGTTAGCAGATTTGTGCGGTAATAAAAAGACTGAAAGGAGAACGAAAGACTGGAAGAAATGAACAAGTGGAAGAAAAGCAGAGTGGCATGTGGCTGGTTTGAAGTGTAACCGAATACTCGCTGAATTACATCTCGCTCTGTGTTTTTCCTCCTTCTTTCCCTCTCTGTCTTTTCTCTCTCAGATGTTGGGGATGAGATGACGAAGGCACCAGGAGCAGTTCCACCTCCTGCTCCCCAGCACAGAGAGAGGAATGTGGGATCCGCCATGAAGGACTGCCCTTACTGTGGCAAGTCCTTCCGCACCTCCCATCACCTGAAAGTCCACCTGAGAATACATACTGGTAAGAAAAGAGGTTCCAACAGTGCTTTCTATACAAATACTATAACACCGGGTTTTATTTATTCCATTTTTATTTTTTTTTTTACTTTATTAAAACTTCAACGGGCCAAGTTCTTCTTTTCAAAAACGTCACGGATGGAAAATACTTAATTAAATTTCAACAAATACGGAAAACATTTTTTTTACTTCTTCCATTTTATATAGACTTTCAGAATCCTCGTTACAACTCTCATCATGTCTTTCTTTATACAACTATTAATGACCACTGATCATCGTTTGATTAATCTGATAAGTTGAAATCCTTTTTCCTTTTTACTACTCGAGTACATTTAAAAGTAGCAACACTAACTTGCTTAGTGGTGCTGGGAATCGAACCCACAATGTTCCGATCAGCAGTCCAACACTGTTCTACCACTTCCACACTGTACTTAAGTAAAGCTTCACGTGTCTATACCTTACGCTATACTACATTTCAAAGCACAATATTGTACTTTTCACTGTTTTCCAAAGAAAAACACTCTTACTAGAGTTTGATAAAAAATACTGTACTACAGTCTGCCTCTGACTATCTATACTTTGACTTACGTATAATTTCACACATTTTGTTTCCCACCCCTGAGTGGTTAGCGCTCCTGCCTCACAGCAAGAAGGTCATTGATTCTATTCCCGCCCAGGGTCTTTCTTTGTGGAGTTTGCATGTTCTCCCCGTGCTTGCGTAGGTTTTCCCCCGGGTATTCCGGTTTCCTCCCACCTCCAAAAAAATGCGATTGGGCATAGGTGAATGTGCTACTCTAAATTGTACATAGGAGTGAATGTGTGTGTGAATGGTTATCTGTCTCTAAGTGTTAGCGCTGTGATTAACTGCTGATTGTACAGGATGTACCCCGTCCTAACTCACACACTAGGTTAACTGGGATAGACTCCAGCGCCCCCACGACCCTGAAAAATGAATAAATAAACGTAAATTATTTCTAAACCGAAAAAATTTTACGATGTGGGCCACCAAAGTTCATTACCATCTGTTAAATGTAAATATAAATATTTCCCTTCCTTCTTCTTTAAATAGTATTTAAGCAAGATGTATGTAGCGCTGTTGCCTGGCTCTACCATTAAAATGTCAGTCAACGTCAGTCAAAATACAAACAGGATTTGATGGTTCAAATAACATTACATTTATTTAACCTAGAAAAATAATACTTTGATTATTTTTATTTTATTTTACACCACATGCTGTGTGCTTTCTGTCAAGACTTGCTCAACATGACCTTTCCAATTTGGTCCTAATCCTGATTGTCATATTTGTTTGGCTGGAAGCACGACTGCATGTAGTATGGAGATTCCCAGTTCTACTGGAACGCTGTCGGGAGTTCGGGTTGAATAGCTGCACTGAAATTCTGCTGTGTAGCCCATAGCAAAGCTGAGAGTCACTCCACCGCACAGCTTGTCCTAGTTAACACAGGGATGCACGGCGAGGTCACTGAAAGTGTGAGTGTGTGTGATATAGAGAGCGCTCATAAGACAGTGTAAAAGGGAACTCTGTGTGAAATATCCATATTACCAATTATATTTTCCCATTTTCAAACATTTTTGTTGTTGTTGTCTTGCTTCTACCTTTATAACATCATCTGCACAGAGAAATGTAAAAAAAAAAAATGAAATAAAGAAAACTATTCAACAAGTGCTTTGAGGGCAGCTTGCACTCTTGTTCTAACTTAAAATGGAAATCGCTCTCAGTTCAGGAAATTGATGGTTGTTTTTTTTTGGTACTTCGCTTACAAGGAAAATGGGAGACCACCCAAATAGTATTCATCCCACTTAATAAGAAGCACATAGCTCTGCTGTTCAGGGGGAATTAAAGCCTGATTGTATGGCACGTCTAACCGTGGAGTTGATGATTATGACTCAAAGCTTAAACACACAGTCACACACAGAGGCCAAGGCCGGCCAACTTGGTACCGTTTCACTGTAACACTTTTTAAAGGTGTCGGCACGCAGCTGTGGGAACATTGTTTAGTATAAAATATAAGAACGTTATAACAAAACCTCAGGCTAGTCTCAGATATCAAAAAGTAATACAAGAACAGAGCCATGGAGAGAAATGGTATCCCGATGAATTAGCGGTGTGAAGAAATGAGGAAACAGGCATCAGGCTGGTCTGTTGACAGGCAGGTCTGAGGAAAGTGTTGGAGTCAGCTGCTCCTGGCTTGTAGACACTGATTACTTTAAGTCTTGGTGCAGAACAGTTATGTCTCTATAAGCAAGGAAGCTGGGAAATATGTTTCTAGCTCAGGGAAGGTGAGTTATGCATGCTTAGAAAAGAGGGTAAGGGTCCCCAGTAGAGCCATATTTCTCCAAAGAGGAAGCAGAGGCCCTGGTCCCACAGCTCCGTTAACTCACTCACTCACTCACTTACTCACTCAGTCAACTCACTGGGCAGCCTGATGTGTGTGTGTGTGTGTTTACACTGCTGAAGTCCTTACAGACTGTCGATGCTTCAGTTTACATCAGCCTTGATTTGTTTGCAGGATGTGTGAGCTACGTTGGATATAATATTGCTATAAAGGTTCCACCCTCACGGTCCAAGTTTAGAATGAATCAATACCACAAAAAAGATTTTTGGGAATCTAAATAGCTGTGCATGTGATCTGATTAATGACACGCCACCCAAATGACATACTGTGAACTGAATCATACTGACTTAAAATCATTCAGCCTTTTTGGTTAAACAGCACCATCTGAAATTTTTTAGGAGGAACGAATCAGCGGCGCTAAAACGTATCCCATAAATCTACCAAAAAGCCCAAATAACAATTGATTTCCAAACATCCTGATTGAAGCTTTAAATCATTTTCACTGTATGTACCCATGATGAACCTGAGCTATAGATTAGCAGTCGTGGCGGCTCAATGGTGCGGCTCTGGGTCAGTGATCAGAGGGTCGGGGGTTCAAGCCTCGCACCAGGCAAGCTACCATCATTGAGTCCTTGAGCAAGGCCCTTAACCTCACTTCCTCCAAGGGCGCCGTTCATTCTGGCTGACCCTGCGCTCTGACCCCAGCGTTCAAATTCATATCCTGGGATATGCGGAATAAAAACATTTCACTGCATGTATGTGTATGTGATAAATAGGATCTGAAAAAAAAGCAGGTAACAAGCACCCTGTAGATTCCCGTAGCCCAAATTCATCCCTCCTAATCAGGGTTGGGACTGATTTTGGCGCTGACATTGGGACAAACATTTCTGCTCGATTCAAAAGCCACCGACTTGTACATGATACAAATGCAGATGACCCGCAATCCGTACGACGTTTGCCCATAATAATGGCATTGCTTACTGAGAGGACCAGGGCATTGTGCAACACAGTGTTAGATTAATGACTCTCTAACACTGGCTTGAAAGGAATGAAGTGAATTTAAATTTCTCCAAAACTTAAAGAGCTAATGTTACAGTATTAATTTCCTCTCCAACAGTGAGTGGGAAAATATCCATTAGTGAAATTAAGCACAGTTTGCTAGGTAGCTAACATTGTGCGGCATACAGTGTGGGGCCACAGCTAATGAACACTGCAGTGGGTGATATTTCATTATACAAATTAATGCTCACATTTTAATGGGAAAGTCACATAATGAATCTAGGCTTCAGTGACAGCAATTAGAGACACAGATTGTCCCCTTCTGGACAAGGCACTATTTAGCAGTAAGCAGCTGTGGGTAAAAAATAAAAAGGTCCTCACTCCTGACAATGGCTCTACATATCTTGAGGGCACAGGAGAACTTGACCGAATGATTCCTTTTTATTTATTTTTTATTTTTTCAGAAGGACCATGAAATGACCGCCGTCACCTGTGTCAAGTCACCTTGTCCGAGCGTCTGCATGTCCTTACATAGACTCAGAATGACGCGAAAAGTCTTGAGGCACACTCATTGTAAATGAGGTTTTGGAGGTTTATGATTGTATCAAGTAGTATTTCGAAAGTTTACTCAGGACAAGGAGAGTGTATAAGCACTGGTGTGTGGTCAGCTGCTACCATCACAAATCATAAGCACTGTAAATTACAAAGGTCAGACAGTCTAGAAATCCACAGCCGTGTCAAAAAAGCAATAATAAAGTGGCCTATTATTATAATCATTATTATTATTAACAATTTTACAGCTGTATTTTATTGATTTTGTTCTTGCTTTGCTTTGCTTTCTTCTCTTCTTTCCTTTCTCTCTCCCCCCCCCTCTCTTAAACTCTTTAAAATTAATGCATGGACTGGAATAATGGCCCTAACAGAAAAGGACAATTTAGAAACTAAACAACATGGTCAGACAGAGAACGTGAGCACCTTGATGTTTTTGGCTCCCCGTCTTTAACGTAGATAAACAACCCGAACATAAAAGACAGTTCTTTTTCCAGACCAGTCGATCTCTCCATCTCTGCACTATAAAGGCAGTCGTTTTCACCATTATATAAAGCCATATGGAAATCCGTCTTAAAGTATGTAATATCTATTAACAATTTTAATTGCCCTTCTGTAGAGGCTCTGGGTGTTTATTTGCGCGGTTACTATGGCGTCGTGACAAATCGTGCAAATCCAGATGAAATCAGTTTGAGCCGGACTCCTTCAAGTGGAAAGAGCAACCGACAAAATGAACTTCTGAAAAGATATGTACAACTCTCAGCAAGAGGCTTCTGTAATTTATATCAAGTCTGTCATACAGTACCAGATGGCAATTTGATGTGTGTTTTTTCCCTTCTTTTTTATTAAGACAGTCCATCATCAGTGTATAAAAGCTTTGGGAAGAAAACTTTTTAATTTTTTTTATTTGTTGTTCTTTTTTTGCCATTTTAAATGATGAAAAATAATCATAGTTCTACCTCTGGGCCTTGGCGATCCATTATGTTTCGCAGAGGTTGTGCTGTTTGTGCGGATATCAATTAAAAGTGGATTAACGGGTACATAATGACCTTTATCAGTAAATTGTGTGTAATGTTGCAAGGCAGGATACAGTATATTCCCCAGATGTCACACATGCCCCTGACGTATGATGGAGCAGATGTCTTACTGAGTCCAAATGGTGCACAAAGAACATGCCATGCGTGTGCACACACAAATGCACGCACACACACACACACACACACACACACGCACACGCACGCACACGCACACACACAGCACTTGCTTTTTGTCTGTAAAATAGTGCAGATGGTTTATCTAATGGTCTGAATTGTAACGATAAATAACAATATATAACATTTAAATCTTCCTAATTTTTCTTGCTTTACATTGGTGCTTTAACATCTGATCGCTTCGGCGTTGTCATGAATTCAAACACAAGCTTAGGGTGAAAGGAATAAAAGGGGAAAAGCAGATCACCCTAATTTGCCTCTAATTTTGGGCACAGAATATCATTTTGTCCAGTTAAAGGAATTGAAAATGATCATTTGCATCAGGGACATTTCCTTATTAAATCAGCCCAAGTCCCTGTTATCCTGCGTAGAGGATAAGCTCTTATTGGGTTAAAAGCTCATCTTGTATGGTTTATTTTAAATTTAAGCCTCACACGCACTCCAGTGTAAAGCAATAAATGACTCTCTCTCTCTTTCTCTCTCTCTCTCTCTCTCTTTTTTTTTTTTCTTCTTTCTCTCCTTTTTCCTCATTTAACTCTTCTATCACCGAAGTATTGAGATGGAAATTTTGTGACCCTTTTTGGTAAGCTGTGTTCTGTAGGTTTGCAGATCTTTGAGTCTTTCTTTTTTCTGGAATGGTGCCCTCCAAATAATGATAAATTACTTGAGCAGTATGCCATTTGCTAATTATATCCATGATTTACTACAGAGCCAGACTTAAATCATTCAGTTCAGTCTTGCGTAACAATGCAACATTTTCTTCTCAGATAAAAATCGTTTCCATGTGTATAATCTAAACCTTTTATAGTTTTATATATATATTCACACAGAGACATACGCACATGTGTCTCGACAAACAAATTTTTATATTTGGCTTTTTTCATCTCTCTGCACTCCTTTTATTAAATGTAACGCTGCAACACCTAACAAAATAAATCAAGCTCTGCATTCTGGGCTTTACTGATCATTTACATCCGTATGTGATATTAGGACACTAAATAATAAGTAATTGTCTTATTTTAAAATGTTCTAAAATATTAGATTTTCTGTTAGGTATTTTATCGTGTTTTGTAAATATACTTCATTTTAAAATGTTTTATGTTTTATTATAGTTTAATTAGTTTAATCAGAACCATTCCACCCTCCACCCTCAAACCTTCCAGCCTTATATCTTCATCTAAGATTTAAGAGGGAGGTTCATATGCTGCACATATGCACATTTAAGGAGTTTGACTTCATTGAGCAGAGGAAGGTAGTTTATAATATGTCCATTACACTTTGGGGTAAAACAGTGGGGCTTATACTCCGTATGGAATTGAGAGCTTCTGTAGAGCTTGATTTTAGCTGTATGGTAAAATCCAAACTGAGAATGTACAAGGAATCGTTACCCCTGTTAAGGCTTTGTTTTAGTGACTGGAAGATAAGGGTTCAAGCTCCACCACAGCGCTTGAGTAAGGTCCTGTGTTGTATCATGGCTGACCCTGTGTTCTGATCCCAGCTACCTAAGCTAGATAACAAATTTCACTGTGCTGTACTCTATATATGACAAATATAGAGTTCTGCTTTTTCGGTTTGATATGTGACAATGAACAAGGCCAAGTAAAATATCAGAAGCAAAAGACAACAGCCACAAGCAGACCCAACTCTCTTGTACTCCCCTATAAGAATAAAGATGACATCCAAAGTGGTATGTTGTCAGTTGAAAATATGATATCTGTAGTGGACTGAAGGCCCCATATGGTGAAATCCCTTTTTTGGTGCTCATATGAGTGAAAGCTCACTCAGTGGTGCTGGATTGACCTGTATTAAAAAAATACCACTCCTCTCCTCCTCCTCCTTCTCCTCCTCCTTCTTCTCCCTTCCTGGTGGCAATTGAGTGTTGGATAGGATACAAGATTGATTTTGGACATTACCTATTCTCCTTTTCTGTGTCTCTAGGTGAGAAGCCCTACAGATGCCCCCATTGTGACTATGCTGGCACTCAGTCTGCTTCCCTGAAGTACCACCTTGAACGTCACCACCGTGAACGCCAGAATGGCAATGCCTCCTCTGCCAATCATCCTCCATCCTCTGATCACAAAGATGACCACAGCAAGACTAACAGTGTCAGTGGCATCTTTGCACGGCCTGATGTTCTGCGTGGGGTCTTCAAAGGGATGATGCCGTCCAGCCTTGATTTTAGAGGAGGCCAGATACTTACGCAGTGGGCCACTCCTGCTATGATCTCTCCCAGAGAACGAGATCGCGACAGAGAGCGGGACCGCCATGCAATCGGGGCAGAGCCCGGCTCTGAGAGCATGAAGACTGCCGAGGGTCCAATCACTGGAGGGGAAAGCCCGGCCAGTTTTTCAGACCTGGGACGGGCTTACCAGAGTATGATGGGAAACGGGGTAAATTTTCAGGGCTCTCTCCAGGCGTTTATGGATAGTTTCGTGCCGAATTCTATGAAGAAGGAGAAGGAGTCGCGAGAGAACCAACTACTACATAGTCAGCACTTTGGCCTGGAGAGCACAGACCACAAGTCCAAGAGGGCCAATGAGGCCAATCAGGAAGAAAACCCTTCTGAGACCAAGCCAACTGAGGGTATCCGCTCCCAGTATGAGCCTCTGGACCTGTCAGTCAGACCTGATGCAGGAACCCTACCCGGGGCATCTATCACCATCCAGGACAATGTGGCCTGGCATGGGTGTCTGTTTTGTTCCTTTACCACTGCCTCTGTTGAGTTGATGGCACTTCACCTGCAAGCCAATCACATGGGTAAAACTAACTCAAGTCTAGGAAAAGAAGTTAAGGAACACCTAATGGGTGAATCTTCCCACACTGGCAGCTCTGGTATGGCACCTCCTCCTGGCCTTCTCCACCTGCATGATGGCCTTAAGGAACGTGAAGCTGAATCTGGGGACTTGAAGAACCAAGTTGGTTGGTCCAACCATCTGGAGCCAAACCCACATAGTGTCTCCATGGGAGCATTTTCAAGTGACTTTTACAAGCCCTATAGTCCCATGTATGATGGCTCCTCCAGGGGTTTTGCGGGATTCTTGGACCAGCAAGAAAATCCCTCCAGTCAAGTGGGTGGTCAGGATGAGCTGACTGACAAAGCCTCCTGTATTGAAATGGAGCCATGTGAGGAGCAGGAAGGTCAGTCAGAAGATGATGAAGCAGGTCATGAAGAACAGTCATCCAATTCTGCATCGGCAGAGAACCAGCTGCGATCTGATGATGAAGAACCAGAAGCAGAAGAGGAAGAAGATATGGAGGTGAGAGACATGGACGATGAAGACAATGGCAACATTAGAATGCATCCTGACTCTCCCTTATCTAGGAAGGATGCTCAAAGAGCAAAAAGACATATGGCTCCCCAGAGACGCGGTCCATCTCCACCGCACCCACCCATCCTAGAGAAGCAATGGCAGCAGCAGCCGGGTCTGGGTCTACTTTCTTCGGCTAATGGTCCCCCAGGCCTGCTGAAGCCGGAGCAGGCTCACCTGGAGCACCAGATCAACATGTTGTCAGTCCTACGGGCCTACAGTTCTGAAAGCCTAGCAGCATTCAATGGAGGCCTGTGCAGCAGCTCTAACGGCGGAGGTGGTGGAAGCAGCTCTAGCATGAAGAGAACCGACCCCTCTGGTAAGTGAGCCACCACTTTTTCTTTTCTTTTTTTTTTTTTTTTTACCCTACCCCCATTTTAATGTTGACGTAAGTAAGACACGACACCATTATTTCTATCCTCACAGTTGTTTTTTGTGTAATTGAGCCTGAAAGCCACAATGCATTAATATGCTTTCACACTGTACAATTTCACACACAGAACTCAAGTGCAATAACTCTCCTCTAACCCCAACACAGCAATATCTACCCTCTCAGTAGAAACACAAGATTTGTTTTTGAGTGAATTCAACCTAATTTTAAGCAAGTTTAGAGACCATCTAGTCGACAACCAGCAACAGATTAATCTTTATTACTATTTCTATTACCCAGTCCGTGGCTCATCTCTTTGCCTCCATTGCTCTCATAACTGGGATTAAGGGGGTCTGTATTACAGCAGAGCAGGACCTCCGCTCCCTGTGTCATCCCTGGCACACAGCACTTAACTATCTTAGCTTTCATAAGACCTCTCCCCAAAGCCCATTACTTTATAAGAGCCAAAGATCTATGGCCCTGTGAAAAATGAACTGTCAGCTTTCATGACTCTGTGAACATTACTAGATCTCTATGAGACTACCGTGGTTCACTGTGCCCCTTTTAGACATTTCGGAGATATAAAACTGCAAATGAAAAAATACTCCGAGAATTGAACTTGTAGTGCAGGTCAGTATAAAGTAGTTTAAAGCAATCGAGTATTACAGCTCGCCGAATTTTGCTTCTGGGTATTTTTTTCCCCTCTCAAATATAAAGAAGGTATTTCTAGCAGTGGACGCTATTCATTTTGCCAAAATAAAACTGTCTGCCAATATAATGTATGTATATTCCATTTTGCTCTCTGTCTTAATATATTATTTATCAATAGCAGAGTCTAATTTTCAAACCGAGTGTTCAGACACATGCTTTTAGTTTAGAAGCTTTACATTAGTGTTATTGCCTCCAGTCTGCAAACACAGAGGAGCAAGGCAGACATTTTATTTTTGCTCCAAGGAAAACAATCTGACTGCAAATAGATGCAAGATTAAGGAGAGGAAAAGGGAAGCCAATCACATTTTTTTAACAGACTTGTTTGATTAAGCAGCTTTATTTGAACAAATATGTCTTAATACTTTCTGTTCTTTTAATTCTGAACACTTGCATGGTTTGTTTAAGATACTGCACTTTGCTCAGGCATTGTGCTTGATTGGTAAACAGGAATTAATCAACAGCGAGTATGATATAAGGCGGAACCAGAGCGATTATCCTGGTATTGTTCTTTATTAGCTGTGTTTTGAAAGACGGAGTATATGCAAGCGACAGCCATATGAGGTGGATTCTGTGACATTCGGGCCTCTGTTTAACACTCATATCAAGCAAAATGAATCATTCACGCTCATGTCGGTGGAAGTGGCAGGGATTCTGAGTCAGTAATAAAACTACATACAGGGCTAAAGTCATTTTTAAAAGTCAAAAGGATAGATGCAAACAGTAATTGAAGCAACGGCCTCTCTCTGTTGGTGCACAAAAGGGAAAGGATATCTTCATGCAGCGCAAATTACAGTATGAGGAAAGTATTGAGCATGGATAGGTCAGTGATCCAAGTCTCTCATGTCGAATGAGTGCAGTAAGAAAGAAAGCATTGGCATGGAGGGGTGTGTGTTTCATTTTCTTTTGCCTAAACAGTTTACATTAACAATTAATGCTCCGTTTGACCTTTCGATTATGGAAAATATGTCCGTCATGAAGGAACCTGTTGCATTTTTAATATTCACACGAGGTCATTCACTGGGCTGAAAATGAATGCTCCTTTTTTTTGTCCATGTGGTGAATGTCTCATGTTATATCCTCCTTTAATCAAAAGACATTAAAAAACTGCCCTCATGACGCACTCTTTTCCTGCTGCAATGGCAAGAGACTGACCTTTCAAGATAAGGCTTTGTCTCACAGACAAAAGTTTTTTTGTTAGGCATTTTTAAAGCTTGACTCACCCTGCTTGGTGCTTGTGTTTGCAAGCACGTGCGGTAGTGACGTCCACTGAGACGCAGCGTGGGCACGTCTGAGGAATAAATACAGTATAAGCATTGAAGGACAGTAAAAATAAAACATCATTTATGTGTTCAGCGCTAAGATTGAGCACGAATCAATTTTGGAAAAGGGGAAAAAAAATCAACGAGAGTGCGCCATATCCACCTTCAGAAAAACTACTTACTCTACTTACTATGCTATTTCATTCAGCTAGCAAAACCTCTGACATAATTCTCTCCAGACCACAACAGTGTAAGTGTAGGCAATACACTCAATAGTCATTTAATACTGACCAACAACCATTGCACTTACACACTCCGCAAGCATTAAAAGAAATCAATATAAAGAGTAAGTATATATTTAATAAAGAGGACAAAAAAGGAAACTGAACACATCAGTTATTTAATGGACCATGTGCAGATACTACACTACTTGTAGATAAGATAGGTCATGAATACTGACCTATCTTTTCCCTGCCTTAAATTCAGATAAAATCAGGCAAAATTTGATGATCTGATTAGCTAAAGTGCGCTTGCATTACGTTGACATGCAAACCAGACTGGCACCATTGATATTTGAAATATTTAACCCGATGAAGTTTTCTATCTTATATTTATATTTCTCATTTATATTTGTACATGCAATGAACATTCAGCTATATTTTGTAATGCACACAGACCCTTTCCAACTTTACGTCTTTTTCATCCATCTACAACAAAACATATTGTGTAGTACATATCCAATAATCCGCATAGATTTTGTGCAAGTTGCTATTCAGATGATAGGATTTGTTAACACCGCCTCATATGTAGCATGAGGCATATTAATCAAAAGAGTTTCTACAGCTTGGCGCTGACTTCGCTCTGATCTCGGCCTATTTGCGGTCGAGTCGATTAGACATGTATTGTTGCGATCTCTTAATGGCTGCGTTTCATTGTGCTCGGGTGCTGGTGTAAGCCTATCATATAATCAATACTCAATTGTGTCAGTGCTGTATCATTATGTATACATTGTATATTGTACGTCTCGAATGCGGAGGCTAAAATAAGACTCGGTGCTTATATACATCAGCCATTTTAAATGGTGCAGTATGTTCAAACAGTATGTTTGTTATTCAGGATAAAAGATAGTTGATACTGTCGAGGTATCGATGTGTAGTTTGGTAATGGCACTGTATTGCTATATTTTGCAAAATGTATGCATAGAGCTTCAATGACAGTATTCGAAAATGTTTCTAGTGTAAAGTCTTATTTGTTATACAGCATAATACTTGCTTGATACTGTAGAGGTAATGATGTGTAGTTCAGTAATGACCCTATATTTTCATATTTCCCAAATATGATGAAAAGAGCTTAAATCAATTTGTGTTGAAAAATGGCAAGGGTTAGGAAGAAAACCATTTCCCATTATTATTGTTGTTATTATTATTATTATTATTATTATTTTAGTTATTTTTTAATGCTATTATTATTATTATTATTATTATTATTACAAGTATTATTATTTTAGTTATTTTTTAAAATGTTATTATTATTATAATAATTATTATTATTGCTCTTGTTTGTTTTAGTACCCTGTAATACATTGTTAATACATTGCCAGTGCATTTTTTAACTCTTTATTTTCAACAAACCATAATGCAGAATAATGTGGAACTTATTCTAAAAAAGGTTATGCATATTTGTATTTGCTATCATATATACTATTTACTTCTATTCATTTTAAGTGTTGCACCTGGAGACACATATTAATATTCATCATTATGAAGTAGATCCGTTAATTAGAGTGCAACATTTTACACCATTCATCATACATTATGTGCTTCCTGAAATATTCACAGTACATATAATTAAATTGACAGTAAAAACGAGATGTAAAAAAAAAAAAAAAAAAAAAAACCAAACTGATTTTCAATGTAAGATGTAATTCCTTTCTGAATTGTTGGCAAGCTGTTAGACATCCCATACTGACTATAACAGGATATGGCTTAAATTTAGTCAAGCTCTTTACTTAAACAGATTTCTAATGGGAACTCCATTGACTGTGAAATTTAGTCCGGGCCTAGGCTTAATTTGCGTCCGGAAAAACCAACCCACAGTGACTAAGAGAAAGGATCTCTTCGAGTTATGGTGAAGTGGCACTCAGGGGCAAAGCATAGTGGGAATAGAAGAGGTAGTGATGAGATCATTGGTGTTCTCTCGTGTTCTCTGTTTACTCTCTGTCACTCCATCCCTCTTGTGTCTCGAAGCTCTCCAGGCCACTCTGTCCTCGGGCTGCAACCGCTGTTGTTGTTGTTGTCGTCGTTGTCATTGCTGCTGTTGCTGTTGATTGCTAGGTAAATGGTTATCTCGATTCGCCCTCTGCGGCTCCATTAGGCACGATGAAAAATGCCTCTACTTTGAGTGTGTGTGTGTGTGTGTGTGGGAGAGAGTGTATTGATACACAGGCTGTAGATCAGAGCTAAGTGGTCGTGAGATCGGGCCAAATTGCGTTGATAGGGCAGGAGGTTCACTGGCTTTAGGGTGTTTAAAGTGGCATGCTGGGGCATAAACACTAACTACTTTTACAGGGCATGAGCTGTTGGTTCATGCAACAGATTAGCGCTTTCAGATGTTGAGTGCTGTGTGTACAGTTGCGTGGCTGCCACCCTTCAGCCACTTTTGCCACCCGGTCAAGAGATTCCTCGAGCTTTAGCAGAAACTGAGAAAGACAGAGAAAGTGGGCTCAGGTCGTGTCTATGGTCCTTTCTTGTTACGTGTCATTCTAGTTCATAAAGCCATGACACCCCCTGGTGGAAAGGCGGTGAACCCTGTCCCCATTCTCTCTAGCTTACTCAAGGCGAATGACAAATGAGCAGTGAATTATCGAGATGGAAGCAGAGGCAGAAAGTCATAAGAGAGGAAATAAGTCATGGAAATAGGCAAAGGGTTATCAGAGATGTAAGAGAAGAAGGACATGCAGGAAGTGTGGGACACAGAAAGGGGTACATTAATATACAGAAAAGAGAGCATGGGAATGACAGAATTAAATCAAAAGTGACACAAAGTGTCCCTTTCTTTTCGCAACCCTCCTTTTCTTTTTAAAGACAGTAATATTTGTACCCCCCTCCCCTTATCTGCCCTCCCAACCAGGTTGATCAATCTTCAGTGGCCTCTGAACACATCATTGCACACTTACGAAGTTCAAGTGCAAAGCTCAAGCACCAGAACAGTAAATCCACAGCATTTGTCAAGCAGATAAATGACTCTGAAAAGAGAAAGAGGAAAAAAAAAAAGCAGAAAACCACAGAAGCGTAAATGTACTGAAAGAATTTGTGGCATTTTGTTACTTCTCAAATCTGCCAGTCGGCTTGCCAGTACATAGTGCGTCTCTGTGAACCAGAAGTGTGTGTGTGGATGTGTGTGTTCGTGTGCGTGTGTTTGGAAACAGAGGGGGGTCGGTGGTTAGTTGTCTTTTCACTTGTAAGTGGTGTTCATGTCACTAGTGGCCAATTATCACTGTCAGGAGGCTGTAGGATCCAGGTCTCTCCCTGGAAGGGTCATGACCCCAGTCTGGTTCAGGTCAGAGACATGGCGCTCTGTTTTATGCATTCCAGTCAGACACTAACTGCTCTCTCTCTCTCTCTCTCTCTCTCTCTCTCTCTCTCTCTCTCTCTCTCTCTCTCTCTCTCTCTCTCTCTC
>JAOUQX010000030.1:4857452-4867622 GCA_028566295.1 Liobagrus marginatus
ATATTTCTTTTTTATAAGAAAATAAATAGAAATATTTCCACACTGCTGAGGCTGACATTTTGTCCATCATGTGTGTCAGTGTCATTTCTGCACTTATGTCTGCATACTGTAAATAACATCATGTTAGCTATCGTCTTTGGTATCGGTGTATTTTTACGAGTACGAGTACATGAGCTCGGTGTTGGGCCCGATACAGACACTGGTATTGGTATCGCCAAATCCCTAGTTTTAAATCAAAGAAATTAGAAATTACTTTATTTGTCCCTGTTAAGGGAATATTGTCTTGGCCAATGCAGGTAAAGCTGCATAACAAGACACCTACATCAATAGCAGTCACACATTCATGTCCTCTGAATTAGGGTTAGGGTTAGGGTTAGGGTTAAACAGCCTTATAGCCAAAGGAACAAAATAATTCCTGTATCTTAACCTTGCAGTACGAAACCGTCGGCCAGATGGAAGTAGTTCAAACTCAGGATAAAGCACATGAGATGTGTCCAGACTTATTGTCCTTGCCTGTTTAAAAACAGTTTATTTTTAATATGGACTGAAATTCTTTGAAATCAAACAGTGTCTATTGATAATTTTAAGAATAATGATAAAAACCAATAAAATCAGTTCCTTATGCCCAAGTTTCCTTCGCTGAATTTAATATACAATACACGTTCCCTTTATCACCCCTTTTTGCTGTTTTTACTTCTATTCTTTCCAGAATATTTATTATTTTTCACCCACAAACACCAGGTATAAAAAATGTGGGGTGCAAAACCTTCGCACTGAACCTTAAGTTTGCACGAAGCCTAGCATTTAAAACAAATGACCATACAGTGTAATGTATTCTTATAGTACCTGTACACATCTTTATTACTCCTTCCCAAGTGCTAAAGCAGCAATAAAACATCAGGAGTCACTGGAGTGACAAATCTGAAGTAGGAAGTCTCTTTCTCTTCCACAGCCCATTGGCTGGTGCATATAGAGTTAAATCTGCCAGATGAAATATCAGATCCGTTTGGCCCGCAGATATCCATTAAAGTGCAGAATGCTGCTTTCTCTCACAGCTTAGATGCCAGATGTTCCTTCCCCCATCTCTAATCATTGCAGATGTAATGGGGTAGAATGCTGCAGTTTGTGACTTTGCTGGCATGCACACTGTATATTGCACAAGGGAACAGCGCAGTCTGAGCTATATAATTATACTCCATTAATACGCCAGTATTCCACGCTAGCTGAAGAAACAAAGCTCAATAAACACGCCATCCATCCAGTCCCATGTGTCTGACTGTCCCAGCGCCGGTGACAAGCATACATCAGGGTGGACGTTTCGATTAAGAAGTAACTATTGTTGTCAGAATATCAAGCAGAAAGTAAAGGAAGTATGCTGATAGTCTTGCTGTATTGTTAACACTCTGCTCATTTTCTTTTTTTTCCTCCATCGACCAGCGTGTCTGAGACTGTGCAGGTGTCCATCGTTAAGGCTCTGCTCAGTGTGTGTGTGTGTGTGTGTGTGTGTGTGTGTGTGTGTGTGTGGACAACGCTGAAGGGCTGCAATCACTTTAAGAGTCAACAGACAATTCCACCTGTCATCTGTCTGATGGGATATTGACCAGAGAGCCAGCACGAGGGCGATAGATAGAGTGAGAGAGAGAGAGAGAGAGAGAGAGAGAGAGAGAGAGAGATGAAGGTATTTTTCAGCCATTTGACAATCACTGGCTGCTGGTTTGTATAAAGATCAATTACTCCTGTTCTGTCATGTAAATTTGATTTCCTTCTATGTAGGAATGTGGCGTTTGCGTTTGCATTTATTTAAACAAATGTGAACTTCAAACCAACTTAGAACATTAATGAATATATTTGATTTAATATTGCTTCATCTATCTATAAACCCTGTGGATACACACATATTGATTTGCTATCTTTAAAGCACCACAACATACTGCTAGAGGAAAATAATGAGCATTGGTATAATGTGATGTAGCCCAAACCAATTACAGAGCAATTTTATTTGCACCCTTTTAAAATTTTTTTTCCAAGAGAACAATTTCTTGAATTTTTAACCTAGGCTTATATCCATTTACAGTTACACTAGACAATCTGGACCGTCCACTAGACATGTTCGACCTGTTATTGCTTACAATACAGCAGTGATGCCGCGTTGACCCATCAGTTTTCCTGTTGTTTAATTTTCCATTTCCATTTCTAGCATTTGGAAGATGTTCTTATCTAGAGAGATTTACTTATCTCATTTATCTAACTGAGTAGTTGAGGGTTAAGGGCCTTGCTCAGGGGCCAAGCAGTTGGAGTTTTGTGGTGTTGGGAATTGAACCCAACATTTCCCAGACAGCAGTCCAACACCATAACCCCTGAGCTACCGCTTTCCAACTTTTTTATGTTGTTACAGTGTGAATGTTACAGTGAAATAGTTTAATCATCTAACTGTATGTTTGCTCGTGATGGAAAACTTTCCGACACTGAAGACTTCTTTTTTTTTTGTGTGTGTGTTTAGACGTATAATTAAGCTTAAACGAAATCAGCTTTTCATTACTAAGTCTCTGTGAAATATTCTTACTATAGAAACGTTACGCTCCTTAAAAGCGAACACAGAGAGAATGAGGAGGAGTTTATTTCCGCAAGCTATCCGGGCCCTCAACCAAAACTCCATCACATAACACACACACATACACACAACAGGACTCTCCTTTGTTGCGTTTTTTTTGTACTATGTATGATGTACATGTGACAAATAAACTTTGAACTTGAACCATTAAAATTAGAGCATGAACATGAACACGTGATTTTAATTTAAATACCAATAAAGCTGCTGTTCTATGGAATGTTCTATGAAATGAACTGATGTTTTAACCAATCAGATTTCAGAATGTAACAATGTTAAGCTGTAATAACCAGCAATACCAATCTGAGTTCAGGTTATGAGTCGGGATTGACAGAGAACATTTCCGAATGTGTTGAAAGTGCTCTAGCACTCCCCCAGACGTTTTACTGGACCTGAGGGTAAGCAAGCAGCGGCGCTGATTTATACAAGACTGACTTTAACAGCACAGGGTCCTGTCTTTCACCGGCGAGTCCCGACACTGCTAAGAATTTCAAATGTGCTTTTAGTACATCCTCTTTTTATTGATGTGGAGCTGCAAAGCTGTCTTTTAAGAGGGCATATGAGTGTCGATTTTATATCTTTTTTTTTCCTTAAACGTGAATTTTCTCATCATTTATCCAGAGGCAGGGACCTCAATGAAAATAGTGGCAGTTTTTTCAGGTTGTGGTGAATTCTGTGTAAACTTTGGTGGCGGTCAGATTGATCCAAACCCCGCTATAGATTGTGCTCCAGGACTACTCGTGTCCTTTTAAACTTATTCTGAATTTGATTAATGCCCTAAATGTTTAAATAAAAAATATCAAAACAGCCTCTTTAAGAAAACGGGAAACGGCAACACAGCTCTTGTGAGTAATGTGTTTCAAACTCTTACAAACTGCTCGATTTCTCTAAATGTGACATGTTTTAAAGAGGGCACAAATTTTACATTTCTGACCATTTCAAATTCAAATCTTATTTGTCACATACATGCAGTGAAATGTTTTTATTCAGCATATCCCAGCTTACGAATTTGAAGGCTGGGGTCAGAGAGCAGGGTCAGACAGAATGTATGGCGCCCCCTGGAGCAAGTGAGGTTAAGGGCCTTACTCAAGGACCCAATGATGGTAGCTTGCCTGGTGCAAGGCTTGAACCTTGACCCTCTGATCAATGACCCAGACCCTTACCATTGAGCCACCATCACCCATTTCTTTATAGACCGATTGGATCTTTTTTGTTTTGTACTATATTATATTTTTGTCATGCATTATATATGTAATTCTATATTATAACATATCGGATATTGTCACTGATAATTAGCCATTTTTTTTGTTTATTCTTTAAAAAGTGATTGATTTTCACATTATACTTACATCTGATTGTTATTTCACTTGATACACATTTTGTTTTTCAAATATATTCTAACAATATTTTTATAACAATTACACTTAATTAATTAATAAATTCTATAATAACAATTTATTTTTGCATTTTTGCATCCTCACACAATTCATATTTTCAGATACAATTTTACACGATTTTTATTTTCTCATATGTAATTGTTTTCTACAGGTCATTTTAACATGCCCCCCCCCTCCACTTCCCTTGTAATTGCCATATATGATTCATTTGTTTTTCACATGCAATTTATACACTTGATTTTCTGCCATGTGATTGTTTTGCTCTTCGTCTTCAATTTATTTTGGCATTATTCATACAGAATGAATAATTCCCTCGTGCTTTTTAGACATTTTTACATCATTCGGTCCACACTACTTTTTGACACACTACATGCCTTTTTTACGTCATCTTTTCCTACAGCAATACTCTTACCCATTCTTTCTCACATCATCATTAATTACTTACGTAATTTCTTACGTACTCACGTACTTAATGTATTTCAGTATCACATTGTTACAAGCGTTCAGTTCCTGGTCATAAAGTGTGCCAATGACATGTTTAACGAGGATAATCTTATATTACTTAAGAATCACAGCTTACAAATATACACTATACGGCCAAAAGTTTGTGGCCACCTTACCATCACACTCATAACAGTGTACAATACACAGCTGTCTAGAATGTCTCTATATGATGTAGTATAAACATTTCCCTTCACTGGAACTAAGAGATGGACCCACAAGTGGTAGCTTGGTAGTTCTGGTAATCGAACCCTGGTGTTTAGATCAGAAGTCCAACACCTTAACCCAGGAGAGCTACTACTTCCCCTTTTTTCAGAAGCTTGAAGGTTACTATAGAGGTCAGATTGAGACTAAATCTGGAGTAAAACGTTTGAAAAAAGATATGGATGTAATAGTCAGTTGGCTGAAAAAATTCAGCCACATCGTTTATGATCTTATGTTGAAACATATGTGTTTTTTTCTTAAAGGTATGCGAGTTTTCATGGTGACAGATTAACATCTTCTCCGGGTTTGGTAGTTGAAAATGTGCCAATGGAAAAAGAAACTTCCTGTAAAGAGATCAGACCTTTAATTGACATGACCTTTTTATTCTGTGTGATCGTCATGAGCAGAACGAGTAGAAAAACTAAAGAACAATATTCCGACATCCCTTATCAGCTTATGTATTAAACTATTTTGAAGGATGTGTAAGTATGCAGTCCTCACGATACTCACGCTAATTTAAAAAGGCAATGAATGAAAATGTGCTAATTGTGTGTGGATTTAAAAATTTTGCTTTGGGGTTTTCAGATCCAGGTCACTTTATTCCGCTGCCTTAAGACCCTCTTATAACGTTGCGAAAACATATTGCATGTGCTTTATATTAGCTAGAAGCAATCCACTCTGGAATTCCATGTCTTGTGTATTTCAGTTATCTCAGACTTCATTCATTTTCACATTAAACACTCTCTTAAAATAAAAAGTAAAAAAAAAAAAAAAAAAGCTCGGGTTTCTAATTTGCATACAGTGTGAAGCAAGTGCGCGATCATGTGATTACCCAGGGTAATTAAAACAGATGTAACATGAACACTTCCTTGAGTACTGATAATTAATATGTAATTATGCACTCATTTATACACAAGTTAACACATCGAACAGAGGCAGACGTTTCCGGTTCAAATTACTGTCATTAACTGAAAAAAAAACAAAAAAAAACAACACACACACACACTTCTCATCCGAGGTATCAAAACAAAGATTCAAAGAAAGGATAAAAGATACAAAAACAACCCCAGTTGTTGTTTGGTTCGACTTTAATGAATCTTTAAGCTAAAGCGTGCCAGAAGAACAGTTTAACAATGCAATTTCTTACTCGGAGGATCAATTCAATACCCTTTCCTTCCTTCTAAACTTCTCATCATCTTGATTTGCTGTAATCCATGCAAAGGGTTTCACACATCATGATGCAAAAGCATCGCAGAGGCTTACATAAGTTTGATTTGAAGCATTCATCACACTTTCATTAGCATGTGCTATCCGAAAGGCAATTAAACCAATGACTCAATTAACAAATTCATCATCTTATTGATATGACAAGAGGCTCGGGTTCATCCTCAATACTCTTCAGTCCCTTCTGCTCAGTCTAACTATACAGTCTGATTTTGCATGATATAACAAGATCACCTGAGATCAATCTCACTTCTTAAGAACCAAACATCTCTCCATGTGCCTCTGCTCTCTATTTCTTTCTCTCCTCATTGGCCTCATATCGGAACGGCATTGTTAGTCCAAACCCCCATGGCGCAGCTGGATACACACAGGCTCTAATGCTAGCGCCTCAGCAGGCGTCTTTCACTCATAAAACAAGAGATCACCTTGGGTATCTGCGTCAGCGTGCTCGTTCATCGTTAGCATCAACGTAAGTGTGATCAGCAGCCGGCCTGACGTCTCTATTCAGCTGCCACCTGCTAGCTGTCAATCAGAGCCAGGCAGCTGGGCGTCCTGGGGCTATTGACAAAACTGTCGGTGGAGAGCTGAACCGTGCCCATCACATCGCCGACTTGTTTCTTTCCTTTCGCTTTCCTTTCTTGGTGCTTTTCTGGGCTTGTGCCATCCCTCCAGCATCGCTTTTTAGGGAAGGGGGTTTGGGTTGCTTATGGTTTGTGTATCAACATCCAGCAATATGGTTGCATGAATGTGTTCTTGTCAGTCAAACAGTACAGCGTGAGTGAATGCTGACAGGTTCTTCATGAGGCAGCGCTGAAGAAAGGGGATGCTTGCTTTCTTAGAGTTGTGTGCTTTAATACAGATGTCAAGTTGATTTTTGACATTTAAATTCTGTGCATAAAGCAAGATGAGATGTTTTCTTAGGTACGTTTACTGTTTTTGTGTAGACATTTACCTTTTCTTTTGTTTGGGTCTCTTATGCAAGTAGTATGCCAGCATCCCAATGCAGACCGTCGTACAGATATACCGTACCTCAAGAGCTTTTGTTATTGTAAATGAGAAAAAATGGAAACGGAGTCATTTTTGCGCAGGGTACTGTATGTGTGTTGGTGCTAATTGAGTGCTTGAAGAATTAAATTTTCATCATTTTCATGCACAACAGTCATTTTCAAGAGATGGTTTTCCAAAGAATCAGAATCAGAATGGTTAAATAATAAGGGGACGTGGCAGCTTAGTGGTTAAGGTGTTGGACTGCTGATTGGTAGATCATGGGTTTGAATCGCAGCACCACCGGGCTGCCCCCCACTGGGCTTCCCCCACTTAGCCCTAACTGCTCAGTTGGATAACAAACATTTAAATCACTCTAGATGAGAGAATCCGTCCAATTGGCGTAAATGGAAATAATAAAATACAGTGGAACCTCTCATAACGAGCATCATTGGTTCCAGAATCTTGGTCGTTATGTGAAACACTCGTTAAGCGAAACAAATGTAAAACAACATGATGCGTTCCCTATGAAAAAAAGATTAATTTCTTTTATTTTAAACGTTTATTCAAATAAAATGACATACTTATAAATTGTTAAGGATCGTAACAACCTGGAACGCGCTTTTGATTTGGAACAAAAACAATAAAAAAAATCAAAACTAGCTTATTATTTATTCTTCCCCTTCCCCTTTCTGAGTCACTCGTTATGCAAATTACTCGTTATGCGAATTACTCGTTATGAGAGGTGCTCGTTATGAGAGGTTCCGCCGTAACGTACAGTAATAATGACTATAGTTTGTTTGGATTAATTTGATATTATTAAAAGGGACTATATTGTGTAGTAATATCAAAGGGTTTTACGTTATAAAGCTATAAATCATTTTTGTTTCTTTATTAGACCAATGGGGTGAAGTAAAAAAAAAAAACCTTTTTTTTTTGTTTTTTTCCTTTTAAATACAGCTTTTCTTCCTCTCGCCATTATGGTTTGACACACAAGCAGAGACACCATCACCTTAATCACCCGCTGTTTTAATAGGCCTTTAATAATGCAGGAGCCTAAAACAGAACACCTGTTGCTAAGATGTGCTGATGCAAATATCAAGGGGATTAATTAAAAGTCAATTATATTAATTTGGCTTTTTAAGGGTGATGGTGCGAGATAACGTGCGATTCTGTGAACACTGATACCTGAGCTCTCGATGTTTAATGTGGTTTTATCCGAGTCCATTAAACCGACTCAGCCGCACACCTCACACTGTTTAGATGCCATTCGATGTAAATTTAATGAGCGTTTGAGTCCCATCTTTTTAATGTGCATATCTGGGTCTTATGCATTATTGAAAAAATGCAAATAACTAAAATGCTCGTGCTACCTGGCTCCTGTTCATGACACGCTATTGTATAAACCTGATAAACAATTTTTTCAGCCGAGCCTGTAATTGATACTGCTTGTTTCCTGAACATAGATTAAGCGATCACATAAATAAGTTAAAACGGCTTACATTGTATAAGGCTTGTTTCTTAGCTTTTAGCCTTTAAACTTTAAAATATTCTTCTTTTACTGAATGCATTATGAGAATCAGATGATGACCGTCTGACCATGATTTTATTTTTATTTTTTATTTTTTTGCCCTTTTTCTCCTGGGACTTGTTTTGCACACACATCTTCACAGGACTCTCTCTGGGACTCTTTCTTTTGCACACACAGATGCACAAAATTGCACAGAATGTATATGTACACTGTATATATTATATTATTGTCATATACATATTGCATATAGATATACATTTGCAATTACTGTACTTATTGTGAATATTATTTCTATGCAACCAACCCCCCTGTACACTTTTTTTTTCTCTCTCTCACCCCTATTTACAGTAAACTCTCGGCCAGGCGTCGAAGCATTTCACTGTATGTTGTACTATATATGATGTGCATGTGATAAATAAACTTTGAACTTGAACCAGTGATGTTACACATACACTCAAAGTAGACTTCATTATAATGAAAATTCTATACGGTCTTTTCGGTAGTGCCGCCCAGCATGCCTGTATAGTACCATTCACACTTTTGACTGACAGCTCATGAAAAGCACTTTTCTATGTAACAGTGCCTATTATTGATATTTGTCCTTAAATAGTTTGTCATTGCAGGAGCTTTTAGCAAAAATCCTGCTTGACAGAGAGATAAAATTATCTTTAATCTTGAAATAAATGGACAACGGAGAAGTATTTAGTCAAGGATTTTATTTAATTTTTTTCAAGGATATAATTTGTATTCAGGAATCCAATTTGCCATGTTCTTTAACATGATGTTCTGAGCGGTGTGTATTTGTGCAACTAGTGTACTGGTACAAAGACAGATACTAACCCAAGTAAAAAAAAAAAAAAAGTTCCTTATTTCAGAAAAACATTACGATGTGTCTGTGCATGCCATTTCAAACTGCTTGCATAAAATTACAACAATGTAGTCTTGAAGTGGTGTCCTGCTATGGCTAGTTAGCAACAAGCTACAAGTACACTAGCTACCATAGCTGCTCTGGAGCAAAGATTTTTAATTGACGCCAAATCTTCTAATTATTATGATTGTGATTATTATTATTATTATTATTATTATTATTATTATAATAAGTATTATGTGTTTAAAAATTAGTTGCCTAGTGAAAAGTTTGCTTTTAAACACATCAGTAACGTTCTTCAGCTAATTTCCTCCAGTGCTACTCACTAATTAATGAAACTAGATAGCTAACAGCTAACACCTAGTAGAGTAAATGTAATGTAACACAATGCAATCGAATAATTGCCCGGTCTCAAATGTACACTGTTAAAATCTAAAGTGCACCAGGTAGAACTATTCTAAAGGCTAGTTATCCTTGCTCATTTTTTATAGTTTCTTTTTAAATGCAATTTTTTATTTTATTTTTTGTCACAAGGAGATAATCTGGGGTGAATCAGTTTGTAGTCATGTAGGTGTGTGTTAGGGTGGATTGAGTTGGAGCTGGTGGTAGCATATCCTGTCTGTGAAAGAGTATTTAAGAAGAACTTTGCCCTCTGTCAAAAAGCCGCTGTGGGACGTATGACCTCAGAGCTGGCAACAGAGAGCTGGCACATTTGCTGTTCAATCCCACAAGGCTCTACAGGAAGCTTTCTTCTGCCAGCTCAATCCTCTGCGGGCCTAAAGTCCTGCTCTTGGTTCTCTCTCTTTCTCTCTCTCTCTCTCTCTCCCCCCTCCCTCCCCTCTCTCTCTCCCCC
>JAOUQX010000030.1:4900195-4912588 GCA_028566295.1 Liobagrus marginatus
AAAGATAGTAATACTCTATGGAGAGAACATAATTTACTTTGACTGAACAAAAATGTTGTAACTTACTGTTGAAAAAGTTGAATATAACTCTTATCGGCCTGTAAATGGAGATCAGTTCCGTCTCAGCGCCGAGTGCTAGTAGGTAAGCAGGTTGTCGTTTAATGGAATTGTCCAGGCTGAGACACAATAAGATATAATGTAATGCAGTTAAATCATATTCACAAATAATTGGAGCAAAGTTCATAAAAATGTAATGGGAGTATACACACATTTACACTGAGGCCAACATGCAAAACTGCTTTTTATGCCCTACAATTGCTCATTTAAACCATTTGAAGTATTTCCACATATTTTTGTTTGTGCCACTTCTTTATTTGTAGCATGAATAAAAAATCAATTGCGTAATAAACATACTAAAATCGTGCAAAGAATTTTATGTAAACGTGCCTGAATTGTGTATAGAATCGCATACAATACAATAAATACAATCATTTCAAGATGTTTGCATGAAAATCAAATCTAATCTACTCCAAATAAATCTAAGTGAATCAAATTCAAATGTAAAGTTTATTTTACCGTATATAAGAAAATACAAAAAGGGTCAACGGAACGCTATTTAAAAGTGATTAATTAAATTGTGTGTAGAATATTCTACATAGAATTAAATGAACCTCGTGATGTCATGTACGTGAGTAAATATAAAAATACTTTGGTAAATGTGAATCGTGAAAAATGAACATTAGCGATTGTAGATGACGGCGGAGGCAAGTGCAGACAATTTCCACCTAGGGTCTTTCTGTGCTGAGTTTGCACACACTTATGTGTGTATTGGGAAGTGTCCACAAACCTTTGGCCATACAATGTAGATTTTTTTCCCCCGTTTCATTTCTATTCGTTTTTCCAAAAAAGAAGAATCATTCTCATGGCTTGAAGCTGATGCAATGTTCCATTGGACATGTAATAGAATGCCTAAAACCAGATGTGTTAACATGTGTGTAACATGAGCGATAGATTTAAGACTCAACAGAATATTGTCATGCGGCGGCACGGTGGCCGAGTGGTTAGCACGCCTGCCTCACAGCAAGAAGGTCATGGGGTTGATTCCCACCCAGGGTGTTGCTTTATGGAACGTGCATGTTCTCTCCATGCTTGTATGGGTTTTCCATGGGCATTCCAGTTTCCTCCCAAACACATGGTTGGGTGGAGGTGAATTAGCTACTCTAAATTGTCCATAGGAGTGAATGGTTGTGTCTCTAAGTGTTAGCTGTTGATTTTTCAGGGTGTACCCTGCCTCATTTCCAGGTTAGCTGGGATAGACTCCAGCGCCTCACAGGTATATACAGTATATATATATTGCAATAATGTAAAAAACAAGCAAATGAATTATATTAAATAAAATAACACATGGAATCAACTGAATCTTTAAACGTTTAAATTTAAACGTGACTATAAATAAATCATTTGTAAAGACTCAAATGTAAAAAAATAAATACAAATCTCAAATAAATCTGACAGATTTAGAGATGTATAAATACGTATAAAAATATCATTGGTAAATTATAAATGTAAAAAACAATCATATATAAAAGTAAGTCAATCATAAATGAAATACACAAATCGAAGATGTGATAACTTGAAAGTGGAATTTGAAGATAACTAAATCTCAAAAGATAATATATAATGTATAAAAAATAAATAAAAAACAACAACAAATACAACACAGTCATGTGTATTAAAATCCCTTGTATTCATCCATCAGTAAATCATGTCCAACAAAACGTCGGGGTAAAATATGGGAATGAAGATCATGTGGTTTATTCTCATATTAAATTTATTTTTAAGGCAAATACAATAAGCAGATCGTAAACATATCTTAGTGTGTACTTTCTTTGATTCTGCATGCACAGTCCTTGTTTTCTGTGTTTGTGTTCCTCCTTTGTTCACCTGTTGCAGGACTTCGGACTATAGGGTCAGTGGTGATCTGATATCTCACCCTGCGGCAGAAAGTTTGCCTGGCCTGCTTATCCAGCTCTGACAGTCTGCCTCCTTACAGCACTTCCTCAGCGCCCAGAACATGTTCTGCCACTGTCAACTTTCTCCTTCTCCAATTCCCTACAGACCCAAAGTTCCTACCGCTGCCAATCCTAAAGCAGCCGAAAGCAAACACAATATCTGGCCCTTTTCATTGAAATCTCACTCACCTCTTCCTAACATAAATACGGTGTATAATAAAGTGAGACAGAGGAACGACATCCGAGTAGAAGAGTGAACAGAATAAGAGGAGAGACAGATGGGATGATGCTCCACATGGCAACACCATCATCGTCCTCATCAGCACTCCAAATCCATCCAGCACCACGGGGGAATGTGCACCGAGTATCGCTCCACCGAGAACTAGGCGACTGGGACTCTCTTCCCCGCCTCAGTGCTCCAATCTGCTGCCCATAAACATCTCCATTTAGCACGCATCTGGATCTGCAGCTTATACGGAGTGCTTCATATTTTAGCCATGCAGCATTTTTCCCCAAGCAACCAGATGATGTGTGTGTGTCTCAGCCTATACACTGCTATTTTTTCAATGGAAGTACAAAGTGAAACAAAAAGAAACTAATTTTCTGTAACGCTAACGCTTACATTTGCACCACGGCTATTAATTACTAATATAAATAAATTTTCAGCATAGTCTGTGTATAATAATGGCATGAAAGTTAATTAAATAAATAAATAAAAGGTTTTTGACTTTATACAGCTCCTTACCTTGTAAGCAGTAGAGACCGGAAGGATTTGGTGTATAATTTATAAACCTTACGATCTAGACACCGATCTCTTATAAAAAGCTACATTAGTGCCTTTCCCATTAAAATCTATGGGTGACGATTGTCTTAAAACTTTCCTTTTACATCCCTATTGTGTCATTCTCTCAAAGGGACGTTTCCCAGAAGTGTGAAGCGACCGGATGGAAGTCATAAAACGGGTGCAGCTGGAAAACACTGGGATGGTTTTACAGCATTAAACAGACTTTAGTAGTTATAAGTAGCAGCAATAACACAGTCAAAATGTTTACCTTTCAGCTCTGCCTATAATCATACACCCATCTATACTGTGAAATATATAACCAAACGTTTGTGGACACCTGACCACATTTTCTTCCTGTCCTTCTTGCAATGCTTTAAGCGTTTAAGTTATGTTGTAATAGTCTCCAGGTAACAATTTCAATGTATTGCAGAACTTAGTGTTTCCTTGTACATGATTATATTCATCGTTTAGCACTTACAGTGTTCAGGGTCACTGGAGTCTATCCCAGCTCACTTAAGACATGAGGTGGGATACACCCTGTACAATCACAGAGCTAACACTTAGAGACAGATGACCATTCACACACACATTCACTCCGATGGAGTAGCCCATTCACTTATGCCCAACTGCATGTGTTTGGAGGCAGGATGAAACCGGAGTACCCAGGGAAAACCCACACAAGCACGGGGAGAACATGCAAACTCCACACAGAAACCTGCTGGGAAACAGGAATCGAACCCATGACCTTCTTGCTGTGAGGCAGGTGTACTAACCACTCTGCCACAGTGCCACCTTCATGACAATATTCTCATGACGTTTAGTATTTGGTTGAATCTTAAATCTATCGCTCATGTTACACAAATGTTAACACATCTGGTGTTAGGCATTCACAATTACATGTCCAAAGGAACATTGCATCATTTTTTAGAAAAAAGAATAGAAAGGAAAAGAAAAAAAAATCAACACTGTAGGGCCAAAAGTTTGTGGGCACTTCCCAATACATGCGCATAAGTGTACCTTCCCCAAGCTGTTGCCCCAAATTTAGAAGCAAACAATTTCTAGGAGGTTTCTCTGAATTCTGTAGCAATAAATTTCACTTCACTGGGAGGAAGAAGCTTAAACACTGTTTACATTTACAGCATTTGGCAGACGCTCTTATCCAGAATGACTTACATCCAAGCAGTTGAGGGTTGCCTTGTTCAGGAGCCTTGGTCTTCAAATCAGCAGTACAACACCTTAACCACTGACCTACCATGTCCCCCTGTTCTCCACTGTTCCAGCATAACAATGGCCAAATGGACAAAACTCCTTAATGACATGAAGGCATTGTGGGTTATGGTTGGATAGAAAGAGCACTGAACTCAACCCCATTGAAAACCTTTAGACTGAACTGAAATACCGCACGTACCCCGATCTCTGCACCCAACAATAGTGCCTGATCTCATTAGTACTATTGTAACTGCAAGAGCAATGAACATCAAAAAAATGTTCATTTTTTATATCTTAGCACTGCTGAAAAAATCTGAAAATGCTCAAAGCTGTTTAGTTGACAATATAAACTGAATTGTTAAGACATCATTAACCGGCTCGATGTTGATTATAAGAAACCAACCCTTATTGTTCACTTATGTGCATTGAGTACGTTAAATTTGCATACTTTTGCACTTGTTCACGCACGATTGGTCAATTATAGAAAAGCAAAACACCAAAACAAAGACAATTCTACGATTTCCATATTAACTTGCATCTGCTTCTCGGAAAGAGCTATTTTCCATTGTTTTTATTTATAAATCTATTAAATTATTAACATTATTAAACATTATTAAACGCTGCATCCAAACTGATGACAAACGACAACCAGACAACTGCTGTTTAAAGATCTCCTGCTAAATGGGTCCCACCACATTTTGGCTTTTTCTAACAGCCGCTTTAAACAGTATGTAAACATTTTTAACACATCCCGTTCGTAGCAACAGCAGTCTGTGTTTGGCGTAAACACCTAAAATGAGTTTTCTTTGTGGTCTGCGTTACTGCTTGCAGATTCTGCGTTGAGTTGGACTTGGTGGTTTTCAATATGCAAAGCTCTTGTCAAGCAAGCCCGGATTGAGAGGCTACCAATTACAGTGATGGTACAAGAGATACTTATCTGTCTTCCAGACTTAGTTCATCACCACAGCCATGGAAGTGTTTTATTGATTGACCATCAGAAAGCTAATAACATGGGTTATCTACATGCAGCATGAAACTGGACCTTGTTTCAGTGATCCGGCTGTATCAAGATATGAACTCTACATGCCTGGAGAATGAGGTTGCCGACCCAGGATGGGACAGAGATCATGGTTAAATGGTTTAAATCAGGGATACATCATACTTTCAAGAAAAAACGTTAAAAAGTACTGCTAAACCGTATGATGCAATCTGATATAAGTCTTGTCAATGCTATCAAAAAGATCTTTCTGTAATAACAACTAACGCTGTTGTTAATGGTGTTGGACCGGATGTTGAATTCTCAGCACCGTTACACTACCACTGCTGGGCCCCTGTGCAAGGCCCTTAACCCTCAACTGCTCGGCTGTAAGTCATTCTGGATAAGGACGTCTGCCAAATGCTGTAAATGTAAATGGATAAAACATCTGAAGGAATGATAATTAAGGAAGGCTAATCTTAAGAGTAGCTTAGCTTCAGATAGCACGCCCAAAAATCATTGGGTAAAGTTCCATTGCATATGGCGCACCAAATTGAAAACTCTTCAGGAGTTTCAAACTCATGAAGCATCTGATTGGTCACATTTAGTGAACAATCCGCCTTAAAACAAAGCTGGCATGCTGCTCTACTTCCTCATGGACAGCTTTCAATCTGAAAATATTGAACACCTTTTTACCAGGAAATGTTGTTTAGAATCATTTGAGGTAAACTTGAGTGACAACAGGAAGAACAGTTTAACAATGTTTCACATACAGTGCAAGAGTTTCATGTATTATACCACTGCTGTTTGTGTGTATGATGCCCTAATAGCCAAGACATGATGCTTCCTTATGGGTGTTTATGGAAATGCTTATTTGAGAACATTGATATTAAACTCCATGTGCAAGTTCTAAGGTGTTGACTTGTGCCACGCACGGTCATGAACATGTCAAGTACATGTATGCCAGTGTGGGAGTGTGTGAAGCCTGTCTGTAGGGTGAATGGGTCCATGGCGTCCACACATTAATCACTGTGACAGAACAACTCATGTCCTCTACCAAGCTGTAGTCTCCTGAGAAATCTCGGAACTATAATACACACCAACATACACTCATACACTCTAGTCCCCATGAACATATTGCTCCACTACATGTCTTACCCTTGTTTGGTTCCTTTTACAAAGAGGATTTCCTAATCAGTGGACGCCTGATGATGAACCATCGGTGTTAAGCGACAAATCCTTAGCCGGTCATTCTTTTCAGGCAAAAATGGAAGTGGGTGATAAAAAAAAAGAAGATTACTGAACCGAAGTCCAAGGTTTCTGCAATACTCTTGGGAAGAACCAAGATTACATTTCAGTCCAGGCTCACGTCAAACTGCGCCAGACGGGAGAGGAAATTGTGTCGCTGTCACTGGGACGCTGGAGAAAAATGTAAATACCCTTCCCCATGAAAGGACACCTCATATGCACCCTGGGGTCTGTGGCGTAGCCCCCCAGCCCAGCATGTCCATCTTGTCAGATCTGCCTTTTTAATACCACATTCATATTGTCTTCTTTTTTTTTTCATGGCAGCTATCTTGTTCACTTAGCTATAGGGATCTGCTGCTGCCTGGCTAGTGCAGTTTGGAAAGGCACAGCAGAAGGGGAGGATACAGACCGACACCAACATAAAGAGATGTGGAGTGTAGATTGAACGGTAGCATGAAGGCATGTGTTTAAATCCCAGGGAGAGTAAATACACAGAGCAATTACCATGTTAAAACAGTATAAAAAACAAATGCCTATGAGTCAGGCTGCGCTGAGGAAATGTCACTTTCTTAGCATGCCTCTCTTTGTCAGCAGCATTTAAACGATTGACATAAGCTAAAATAAACAACATGGATTGTAAAGGGAACTCTGGCTGCCGTGGATTTCCCTGGACGTGGCCTGAATCTCCAAACCTTAACCAAACCTGTCCTCCTGAGAAATAACCAAACCAAATATTAAATATTACAAAATGACTAAATCAAATTCTTATTTCTAAAGTCTGTTGATTGATGGGTTGCCAAAACGCCCGGCTTCTTAGGGCAAGCGGATTTTTTTAATTTATTTTTTACTTTTTTTTTTATGTTAAGTGAAAAAGAAGTAATGCGTACTCAAATTCAGCAGCAAAATTTAAGCACGGTTTCCCATTACTTTAATTCACGTGTTAAAGTCACAATCTTAATCTGATTTATGAGCATGAAAGTATTATCATTAGAAGAAGTTGTGGTGCTGGTGGCTCAGTGGTCTAAGGCTCTGGGTCAGTGATCAGAGGGTCACACCAGGCAATCCACCATCATTGGGTCCTTGAGCAAGGCCCTCACCTGCTCCAGGGGTGCTGTTCGTTCTGGCTGACCCTGCGCTCTGACCCCAGCGTTCAAATTTGTATGCTGGGATATGCAGAATCAAAGAGTTGTACTGTATGATGTGCATTTGACAAATAAACTGAACTTTAACTTTTTTAAGTCCGAAATCACAGTCACATATGCACGTCCTATTACCACAGTAAACGTTTAATGAAATGAAATGTAAGGAAACATTAACCAAATCTACCTAGCAACAGACATCTTGCAAAGGCTAGTTTGGAATGCTTAGAACTCAGTTAACTACTGAAACTAGCAGGCTGGCAGCTGATTGGTTGTAGTTTGTGCCGCTGAAACATACTTCGTGACATCTCACCTCTAGGACCTCAGCGTTTGAGAGCTTTGCAGATTTATGTTTAGTTGTTATCTTCAGCTGTAAACATCATGCATTTTAGCCTGTAATTGTGATTGTAAAGTCGACAAATGAGATGATATCAGGAGTAATGGACGCGTCCATCTGATGAATGCTAACACTAGTTCCCTAGCTCCAAATCCATCCCCCCTTATCAGCCTCAGCACAAATGGCTGCCTTTAAGAAAAATTCAAAAACCTATGAGAGAATGAGATTCTGCGACCGACTTTGCCGTTGCAGTCAACAGGCGTGTCCAGCCTCATGTCTTCCTCTTTTGGCTGTGGTGTTTGCAATGTTGGAATAGGGTGCGATTTATTAATGCAAACTTAATAACATCTATTTGAATCTAACTAAAAATCAATATTTCATTACCAAATTGTTAGAAGGAATGAAGAAGGATGGCGGAAGTCAGGGCGGGCGAGTTGGAAAGGAGGTGTCAGAAGGTTCGATGGGAAGACGGGATGATTCATGGGACCATCAGAAAAATAAGAGAGGACGGGAGGCAGAAAGGAACCTGGCGGAAGGGGTGTGTGGGTTGAAGATGTGTGTGGGTGAGACGAGTGTTGTGGTAGTTAGGGAAGGTGGTGTTGAGGGTGGGGTGGGGTGGGGGGGCTTGGAGAGGCCCTACTCCCTTATGACCTTGGCAAGGAGGGGGAAAAATATATATAAGAAAATGAAAGCAACTGTCAACTCCCTCCAGACCAAGATCAGCCCATAAATCATAGCCAGAGAGACAGAGGGAGGAGGGGGAGTAAATCCTCACACCTACACACTTTTCTATACAGTACATGCACAGGCTGCAGGCTGCCCAGAGACCAGACATAAGACGCTTCCTAGATAGTGAAGTTTGTGGTTTGAGGAAAAAGTTGTTTTGCGTGGTTGAGATAGTGTATAGGACAGAGATGTGCATTTGTGAAAGTGTATTTATTGTTCTGTGAAAGTTCATCAATTTCACCACACATTTTCCTGATGGTATGTGATAGTGCAACTGAAGTTTGGCAAACACTCCTGCCTTGGGATTAATATATCTTCACTATTAAGGAGATAAAGTGGATACCAAAGTAAGTAGAAGAACCTTCAGCATAATTCATGCAACTGCAGAAATGGGTGCTTCTTTTGTTTCTTTAAGGAAAATCTAAGGAGTTGTTTATTTATGGGATATCTAAGGAAAAACTCAGGTTCCTAGAGGGCCACAGTACTGCAAAGTTCAGTTCCAACCCTACTCCAATACACATAACATGCAGTTTTCAAGTAAGCCTGAAGACTTTCATTCATTCATTGTTTAGCGCTTATCCTGTTCAGGGTCGAAGGGGCGCTGGATTAACTCAGCTAACTTAGGGCATGAGGCGGTGTACACCCTGGACGATCGTCAGTTAATCGCAGGGCTAACACTTAGAAACAGACAACCATTATCACACACACGCACACATTGGACAATTTGGAGTAGTCAATTGGACTATTGGACTATGGACAATTTAGAGTAGCCAATTCACCTATGCCCAATCGCATGTGTTTGGAGGCGGGAGGAAACCGGAGTACCCGGGGGAAACTTGCGCAAGCACGCGGAGAATATGCTGGGCAGGAATCAATCCCATGACCTTCTTGCTGTAAGGCAGGAGTGCTAACCATTCTGTAACCATGCTACCCAGCCAGAATGACTTGATTAGCTGGATCACATCCATTTAACCAAGGTTGTAACTAAACTCTACAGGGCTGCTGATCAAAAAATATTTTTTTCTAATTCGCATGATTCAAATATTATAGAATTGATGTAAAAGACAATCGTTAGAGCAATTAAAAGAAACAGGGTTAGGGTCAGCTGTAAATTTATATATTTTTTTGTTTGGGTTTTTTTTTTCTAGTTGAAATGTAAAAAAAAAACAAAAAAACAAAAAACACCTCACCTATGTCCCATATCACAACCCGTCATGTACAGAATTAACCGGGATCTTCCTCAATAGTTCAGTTCCATCTCATTTATCGTTGTTTTATTCTAGACTACCTTTACGTTTATTTATTAATATCAGCACAGAATTTAAACTTCCCCATTTCTAAAGTTTTATTATCCCTTGAACTACAATTGCATATTGAAGGTTTGTGTAACAACTGGTGTGCATTGTCATGGTCTTGGTGTAAGTGTGTGTGTGTGTGTGTGTGTGTGTGTGTGTGTGTATGAGTGTGTGTAAGAGAGATCATTAACCTATAGGCCACTCGGCTGAGAGAGAGAGGATCGGGATTGTGGAGTACAGACACACTGAGATCACTTCTCTGCTGTCTAATCAATTGGTCATTGGAAACATTGATTCTATTCTGCAAATGTACTCAAAGCTGTATATGGACTGTGTTGCAGAAACTTGCATCACATTCTCTTCCAATTTCCCCTAATCTTCTAAGATTACACTTTATAGAGATGGATTCGAGAGCTTAAGCCATTGTGTCCGACATGTTCCATTTGTGTTGTGGCCGTCTCCATATCCATTTTAGATAAGGCTATGAGCTAATAGGCATTTCCCCAATCCAATGAGAGTGTTTAGAAGAGCAAATGGCATTGTTGCACCTCCATTTAATTTGAGTTACTCTTAGAAGATGGAGTGTTTTAAATGTTTCGTAGCCGGGTTAAAATTTGACGCAAATATTTGTTTTTCTACCTCTTAAACCAATAGAAAGCGAAATTGCTCCAACCATTCAAGTCGTGTCAAGGCTTAATACGATTAGACAGAGCATTCCCTAATTAAACAATTACACGACTGCATTCACATTGTTCAATATCATTACTACTACGGTAAATTATATATTCACTTCTGTAAGATTTGTATGAAGATCGGATGGGACAAAGATAAACAATTACAATCTTGCAGAGTTAATTAGTAGGCAAATTTTAAAAATGAAGCATAGCAATTCATCCATACATCCATATAAACGCACGTTTGTGCGTGACGTAACAAGAGCTTGGTAATAAGAGTGTGCTGGTCTGTTTTAGGCTTTGTTGGCAAGCATCGGTATTTTTTAGCAGCTACCAGAAGCTAGTGGAGGAACACAGTAACAGGATGGTGGGTGGGAACATTGAAAGGTTAAAAACAAGTCATGGCGATGCATTCCGCATCATCTACAGAGGATGAATTGCGCTCAGTTAGTAAAGTTGCAGTTGTCTAGTTGCTGAAGGAGACCTGATGTTGTGCTAACCATCATTTTCATAGCAACCACAAAAATGCAGAAAGTTGCTAAAATCCTTGTTTTTCGTGCAAAATGTAACCGTTACATACTTAGACACATATAATAATATCCATTCATTCTAGTCAAGCGCTAGTGCTTGCGCCTGTCTAGCGCTTATCCTGTTCAGGGTTGTGGTGGTGCTGGAGTCTATCCCAGCTAACTTATGGCATGAGGCGGGGTACACACTGTACAATCAGCAGTTAATCACAGGGCTAAAACTTATAGACTGACTTTAGACAAACAATTTAGAGTAGCCAATTCACCTATGACCAATCACATGTGTTTGGAGGCTGGAGGAAACTGGAGTACACAGGGAAAACCTGCACAAACACAGTGAAAACATGCAAACTCCACACAGAAACACCTTGGGAATTGGGAATCGAACCCATGACCTTCTTGCTGTGAGGCAGGCGTGCTAAGTGCTCTACCACCATGCTGCCCTATAATACAGTATAATATACATATAATTTACAGCATTTAGCAAACGTTGCTATCCAGAGCAACTAACGACCGAGCAGTTGAGGGTTAAAGGTCTTGCTCAGGGCCCCAGTGGTAGCTTGGCAGTGCTGGGAATTGAACCCCGTTCTTCAGATAAGCAGACCAACACCTTAACCACTGAGCTACCACTTCCCCATATAATCATATGAAGAGGTAATGTAGTGGTCAACTGTAGAAATGACAAGCTAAGAAAATGATAATCTGTACTTACTTCTTATAAACAAATCCTGTGAGGTCCTCATGATGATGATTATGAATAAACGGTATTAATCCCCTAGAGGAAATTTACATGTCACAACCATGCGACAATAAATAAATAGATAGATAAGCTGTATTGCACAATGTATATGTGACCAATAAACTTGAACTTGAACTTGAGATAGATAGAAACATAAACAACATTCACAAGCAGCAACATTTTCCCCAGCATCAGTATCAGTTCCGCAAAAAAGCATTATGAGTTCAAACAACTAAGTAGTCCTACAATATTAAATAACATTACTATAATTATTACATTAATCATCAGACCATTGACAGCATTAACGTTTCTCCAAATGCGATGATGCTCAAGCAGATATTAGTGCGATGATATATTACTTAAAGCCGCCGATAAAGACGTCTCTCTGTAGATACCTGTCCAAGAAGAAAAAAAAGAAAGATTTATAACTGTGTTTAAACCCAAAGAATTCAAGTACGTACCAAGGTACGTACATGTTTCTTTTCAATCTAAGAGGTTTATCTAAGACAGATAGATATCCATGCTGAGCATTTTAATTGCTATGCATACACACTTTTATCTTCTTTGCTATACACAGTACACATTCAATTTGATGTCCTATATGCTGGAAACTAAAGTGTAATATATCTGCGATCCATGTTCATGCCCTTAGCCTCTCTCTCTCTCTCTCTCTCTCTCTCTCTCTCTCTCTCTCTCTCTCTCTCTCTCTCTCTCTCTCTCTCTCTCT
>JAOUQX010000030.1:5008412-5020044 GCA_028566295.1 Liobagrus marginatus
GGAATTTCTGTGTGTGTGTGTGTGTGTGTGTGTGTGTGTGTGTGTGTGTGTGTGTGTGTGTGTGCGCAACACAACCATATTGGTTCAGTATCCCTTACAGATAAACATCAGTCGATTTGTGTGTGGGTGTGTACTCTGAGTGTGTGTGTGTTTGCAGAGCAGATTGAGAGTGCTTAGTTTAAAGGGTTCTAAGCACTTTCCCTTATCACCTCACGTTAGCTGCTTCACCTTTGACATCTTTTGAGAAGTCTTCTTCAGAAAAAAAAGAAGCCCCCTGGGGCAACAGCACTTCAATGTAAGCCAATGAAGAAGAAGAAGAAGAGAAGAGCTTACATCACAGCACTGACTCGTTTGAAGTGACTCTTAACATTCTATTGAAGCAGTTATACACTTCAAGGTGTATAGACAGAGAAAATAATCTGCTTTAGGATGACAAAGAAAAATGATCAAAAATTAAAAATCAAAGGATGATTTATACAGAATTAGTCAAATACAGTCTATAGAAAGAAACCTCAGCGTAAGACCCGGTTGGAGCATCAGAGCGATGCGGGGCTCATGAAGCCATGTATGGTGCACTGAACAACTCGAGCACTTTATCTGATGAACCTTAGCATAGACATGGCTGTGGGGGAAAGCACGTAGTCACGGTTTTTAAAGATGCAGGGTGGATGGGACATCACCTAGACACAGCGTGACACTCTCCTAAAACTGATCAACCCCAGCTTGCTGAAAGATGTCGCCTCTCTCTTTTGATCTGACTGATTTACTCAGATGGAAAATGAGAACATAAGAAATTTGCACCTAATAAAATGAACGCAGTTATATGTTATGTGCATTTCCACTTTCATGTTTTCAACAGCTTGGGGAACTCAGTTATCCCCAGCCGTATTGAACTGTGACCTTTCCTTCATACTCAGAGGCCTCCCTGGCCTGAATTTGACCATTTGTAAGTGGACTCTGGCTGCCAGTAACCTGCCAATCACCCTAAGACAGAGTCAAAGGTGAAGGGTGAGTGACAGGCCAAAGGGGCCACACAACGGTCATGTTTGTTAAACTCTGTAGCTAAAGACACGGCAACAGAAGGCTATGTGACATGCTTAATACAATGCTTTTGATTGAATCCTTTTCTATTTTGAGTTGGGTAAAAGCTAAAAGTCGCTTGCAACCGGTGTAAACCAAAACAGCCGAGAGGCAGGAAATGTAAAGTCTGAAAGCATGCAACGTATCAGCTAGCAGCTGTCTAGCATCAATGTCATTAAAATGTAGTGTGAGCATGGGAGCATTTGAAATGCAGAATATTAGAGCGTCTCCGGAGTCTGGGTTTCAGCATGCTTTAAAGAAAGATAATGCCTTAATGCAGACGATGGCTTGTACTTAAAACACTAAACCTCACATGTTGGTCTGGTAGGCTTCTTAGCGTTGCATTGGTAGAATTGAAGTTGATGTTTTTCGAGGGTTGCATAAACATTTGTGTACATGTGTGCGGTCAACTGTTACCTTTTTTCAGCCAGAACAAGACACACTTACTGGGTGCATATTCAAGTGAGGACTTTTTACTGATATCATTTGTTAATACATTAACATTTACATTAGGGTGGTGGTGCTGGTGGCGGTGACTCAATGGTAAGGTTCTGGGCCAAGCCGTCACTGAGCAAGTTTCCATCATCGTTCTGGCTGACCATGCGCTCTGACCCCAGTCTTCAAATACATAAGCTGAGATATGTGGAATAAAAACATTACACTGCGTGTATGTGTATGTGATGAATACACATTGAATCCTTGAGTACTGAATTTGAATTTAAACCAAAGCTTAATCATAGAAACCAAATAAATTTATATTGATTACTTGATCTAATACAAAACAACGCAGTCTTCCTCATAGCTAATACGGCTATTTCCCAAACCCTAATATGAAACTATACCATACCACCACCCTCTAATCACACACACACACACACGCACACACACACACAAACACACACACACACACACACACACACACACACACTTACACACAGACCTATGTAGATATGAATGCGAATGCAGTATGTGAGTATCCGCCCTCCCAGACCTTATTACCTCATCCTGTGTGTGTTGTATCTCGGGTGATTGGTGATTTCCATTTGTAATGCTACACTGCAGCGCGCCACCATTATGCCCTTTGTCATCCCACTGCGCCAATGACAGCCAACTTGCGCTGAGAGACAGGCGCCACAAATGACACCCACACACTCTGTGGACCCCCATATCCATGTGCAATGATCTTTACTACTGGCAAGGTCTAAGGCTATGTGGTTGTGTGTTGTTCAGTGGAAATGAGTCCCCCTTTCTTCTGAGCAGTGCCGCTATAGTTTCCTAAGCTGCGTGGCATATTGATTTCTTGTTGTGAGGAGCACCGTTCAAGCCCCATTTAAGATTTCCATCCTACGTGTAGCCGGGAGCACACCGAGGCCCTGTAAATTAGGGAAATTGCACATTCATCACAAGCGTTATTTTAAGATACTTTAGTAAGGTGACGGCTCCAAGATCTACGGTGGCGCATTGCAAAGTGCTCTGCCCCTCTCCCTTTCCCCCTCTACCTCCCTCCCTCCTTCTCAACCTCCCTATCTCTCTCTAAACCACTCTCGCCTCTTCAGCTGGGGTAATTTAGGGGTCATGGAGACACACCCATGATTTAAAGGGGTGATGGTCGTTTTTTGTTGTAACAGTGCAATTTTTTTTAACTTTATCAAGGGGAGCTGGTTGTTAGGAAGTGAATTATACTGCATGTAAATAACATGGGTTAAGGGAAAGCACTTAGCTAGTGGGGTCTGTGGACAAGGCAAGGTAGTGTGTCAGTGGCTGTGAATAATTCAAGCAAATGTTATTAGCAATGTTATTGGCTTTTTTGCAAAAAAAACAACAAAAAAAAAACAAGTTTATCCGTTGTCATGTGAAATGTTTGGGGCATTTATATTGGCTTCCGTAGTTTGGATCTTGTCGCTAAAGGGCAAGGCCACGGCAAATCGATCCAAGTTCTCTGACCGATCACCTTTATCCTACGATGAAACAGCTCTACTGTTTGTCTGCAGTGGTTTATTTCATTATGACACCACAACCCCACATCCACAGGGCTTAAGGGTTCACTGAATAATATGAAGACTCTGAAAATCATATGCTATGACCTTAACACCCACCAGATCTCAACTCAGTTAACATTTATAAGCATTTTAATGTTAAATAATGTTAAGTAAAATCTTCACCGCCACCATCAGGTCTTTGGAAATAATGTTGAAAGAATAGTCTTCCTTTTCCCAACACAGTTCAAAAAATCTCTGCCAGGGGGCCCTATAGTTTGGTGACGATGGTCCTATAGTTTGGTGACGATGGCCCTATAGTGTGGTGACGATGGCCCTATAGTTTCGTGGCGTCGGCCCTATAGTTTGGTGACGATGGCCCTATAGTGTGGTGACGATGGCCCTATAGTGTGGTGACGATGGCCCTATAGTTTGGTGAAGATGTCCCTATAGTTTGGTGATCGATAGCCCTATAGTTTGGTGACGATGGCCCTATAGTTTGGTGACGATGGCCCTATAGTGTGGTAACGATGGCCCTATAGTTTGGTGACGATGGCCCTATAGTTTGGTGATGACGGCCCTATAGTTTGGTGACGACGGCCCTATAGTTTGGTGAAGATGGCCCTATAGTTTGGTGATGACGGCCCTATAGTTTGGTGACGATGGCCCTATAGTTTGGTGACGATGGCCCTATAGTTTGGTAACCGATAGCCCTATAGTTTGGTGTATTTCTTTAATTTGCCATGCATGGCTCACTGAGGTTGTTTGCTTCAGTTGAACTGTTGGATTTATGTTTGGTACATAGGTTTAGCTACATAGGGAAAGTCATAGCTCAGTGCTGAAGGTATTAGACTGCATATCCGAAGACTAGGGTTCTATTACCAGCACCGCCAAACTGCCACTGCTGGCCCCTGAGAAAGGCCCTTAACCCTCAAGTGCTTGGTTGCACAAAATGTAAGTCGCACTGGATAAGGTCATCTTTAAAATGCTGTAAATTTAGATTTGAAGCATGCAAAGCATTTATGTGTGTTGTACAGTACTTACTCTCTCTGGTACTGGTGCTAATACTGCTTCTGATCCCGTATATTCTAAACTAGTTTCTGTTACTGTTCTATCTTTTTCTATAAAAAAATTTATTTGCTTTTAAAATCAGGGTAAGACTGTACAACTCTGCCTAAACCCAATAAGAATCATGTATCTATCATCTTGCGCACAATCGATATTCTAATTTAGACAGGAAACGATTCCTAGGGTTAGAAGTGAAACTCTATATCTGTATTCTTCACAAATCCTAGGTTTGATTATGCAACGTTTCGACTCATGCCAGCAGAAACATACTGATTCTCTGAACACCCACACACATTGTGTTAGTGGAAATAAGATACCGTGGAGCTTCATGACTTTTGTTTTCTAATATCGATGTAATCCAGAACGTTTTGATCAGCTTGGTATTGTACATAGGCGTAATGTAAGAAGGTAATCGTACATGTGTTCACTTTGCTTACTCTAATGGTGAGTCTATCGGCTGGTGTCATATCTGGGTGAAGTATGAGTCAGCTGAACTCATCAGCTGCGTAACGCTGTGTTTCAAAGCATGCGTAATATATGCAGTGTATATGCTGAGGTTATGTGTTATGAGTTACGTTATAGAAATAAAGAACTTGGTGGAGTGAAACATTCTGATAGCCACATGTAGGTTCTATATATTCAAGGATCAACAGTGGAAATAATGCTATAAGAAGATATACACACTGTGTGTGTGTGTCTGTGTGCGTGTGTGTGTTTATGCATGTGTAGGCATTTCTTGATACATTGTCTCCTTGCATGCTTGTTTTGAACCTTAATAAGGCCGACTGCTTGGCCCCGGCATGGCTGGGAGAGAGGAGAGAAAATGGCTTTCTTACACTTCAATTTCACGCATATTTTCTTTGCGACTAATGAGCACCTTAAATACGGCGCCAGACTTCAGGCAAGCCTGTGAAGGCTGACATTTTCACACACAGCAGCACCTTGTCACCATGCATGAAGTCCCCTCTACCTGGTTGCTGATGTGTGTGTGTGTGTGTGTGTGTGCGCGTGTGTGTGGGGAGGGGGTGGGTGGGTTGAATGCTTACTGACAAAAATGACGGCAAACATATTCAGCAAAGAAACAGACGAAACACTTTTTCAAGCGAAGAAAAGTAACACCTATATAAAATACTCCTCTTATTTTCCTGGCTAGCAAAACACACACATGTTTCGCTATCTTAGTGAGGACATTCCATAGGCGTAATGGTTTTTAAAGTGTACAAAGTATACATTTTATCCCCTTAACCTACCGCTACTCCTAAACCTACACATCACACACACACACCCCTACCCTACCCCTAAACCTACACATCACACACACACCCCTACCGCTACTCCTAAACCTACAAATCACACACACACCCCTACCCTACCCCTAAACCTACACATCACACACACACTCCTACCCGACCCTACCCCTAAACCTACACATCCCTCACACACACACACACCACTACCCTACTCCTAAGCCTACACAACACACACACACACAACCCTACCCCTACTCCTAAACCTACACATCACACACAACATTCTGCATGTTTACATTTTTAATAAAACATTGTTTAGTATGTTTTTAAACATATTTTACTTATAGGGACTCATGAAATGTCCCCATAAAACATACTTATGTCATGTTAATACAAATGTTTATACCAATGTAAAACAAATTTGTGTCATCATAAATTCATGAAAACATGTTCTCTCACACACACACACACACAAGTTCTGTACAGATTTCTGTCCATTTACAGGCTAGATATTTTTTATCTAATTGTTGCTATGTGTAAAAGTGGTAGACAATGATTGAATGAATGAATGAATAAATGAATGACTGCTGAAGCAGGACTTCAGGAGTCACACTGCTCTCACTGTAGTATTGTTGTCATCCTGCACGAAGCCCAAACAAATCTGATCCACACAAAACAGAAGTCTGCACTAATTACAGAGCTGGGAATAAAACGGTGAAAATGAGACAGTTAATGCCAGGGTTTATGCAATTATCCGCTATATCCCGGCTCTGAAACAGAGGGGGAAGGGCACTTTTCACTTCACATTGTCTGATGCTCCCCCAGTTAAACCATATTAGGAGACATAGTGAATGGATGTGTCATCAAGCAGCGAGCTAAATGAAGGGAGTGATATGAAAGCACTGTTAACAGTCGAAGGCTTGGTAATATTGTGCCATATCCTGCAAGGTATTCGACAAATTAACGCTAAGGTCTCAAAACAATGCTACTTAGACTTAGACAAATATGGCTTGATTCTCTGTGATTTTTTTTAATAGGTGATGTAGAATAGTGTTGATTTCGCCTGGAAAATGCACACCGACACACACACACACAAACACCGACACACACACACATGCTGACACCGACACACACACACACACACACGCCGACACCGACACACACGCCGACACCGACACACACACTCACACACAGACACACGACACACACACACACACACACAGTCATACATAAGAGTGACCTGGACGTGCAGTGTTAAATCTAAGTCATGTGATTAATCCTTACTAACACCACCCATATTGTGCACTCCTCTTTCCAGTCTTTGACAAACTTGTGAGCCAAGACACGTCAAGTTATTGCAAAAAACAAAACATTGTCATTTTAATGCTGCAGTAGAAAAAAAGGTTATATGAAGTCATATAATGGTGGTTCATTGTCAACAACAACAAAAAGAGAATCACGGCACAGAATGCATAACAGTGCCTGTGCTGTTTACATGCCAATATTTTACACATTATATTTCCATTCACTGGCAGCTGTCAGTTATTTCAGCAAATTAACTGCCAGAAATGTAGCAGAACTGTCAGTTGGAGGAAAGGTAACCATGGTTACCCCATCAGATCCCCCCCCTCCCCAAAGAGAAAATTATAAAGCTGCAGTGTGGAATCATGGGAGAATAATTAGACAGAACAACATAAAAGTTACCAATCAAAAAGGCATTCTACAATATAAAACAACAACCAAGAGTGCTTATAAATAATATGTTACGTTTGTGGAATTCCTCCTTGCATTATAAAGTAGCATCTTTTTGTACAACCTTTGAAATGTTCAAGAAATGATGGAACAAGTATTGTCTTGTACAAGAAGTTTAACCCTTTGAGCACGAGGTGGAAATAAAACATTAGGGTGATCTTTTTTTTTTATCTCAATTTTATATCATCTGATTAAATAACATTTATAAAACTATTGTGCAAAACAATTCGAATAATGTCTTCATATATTGTGCACCAGTAGATAGTCATACTCCTCTTAAATAAAAAATATAAAATGATGCATAATTTAAACAGAAATTAGTTTATATGTTAAATATGTACATTTTTTTTTACACCGACCTGAATTCAAAAGGCCCCTGATTTCAGAAAACTAAAAGACTGTTGTTTTTTTTTGTTTGTTTTTTAATTCACACACGTTTTGCATCAGAAACCATTTAGGTATCATGTATAGTATTCTTTTTCCGTTTTTTCTTTGTCACTTTGTGAGGTACCAAAATACACAATAATGCGGCCTCTCAAATATATTTGAACGTGGGCATGTCCCGATCTCTGAATTCTCTCTTTTTTTTCTGTCTAAATACTAGACTGGTAATGTACAAGATTTTGCACGTACTCAGAGGGTTAAATTTTGTCTGCTGACATCAGCACACACAGGTCACATTAACTTAAAAAAAAGAAAAAATTTAAATTGAAAAAAAAAAAAAAAAAAAAAAAAAGGTTCTGGTCTTATTATTGGTTGGAGGTTGGAGCTCAAACTCATGAGGTCATGCGTCCTAAGTCTTTGGGTTTTAATGGACTTGTTCCTAGACGTAGTTCAGCTTAATGTTTTTGGTTCTTATCCCTCTTATGCTATTAATTCGTTTCAACGGACCTTCCTTCTTTTTTCCAGGACTTCTAGAGTAATTCTCCTCCTTTCCCGCATTATGATGGACATTATATGCCGGATATTTTCACTCTCTCGAAAAAGAACCAGTTTACTTATCACTATATTGCCGTATGCTGTTTTGGTATTCGCTCTAGACATTGATTCCCACTGATTGATTCCCACTGATATATACCTTGTTTCATCCAGGACACCGTTGTTGAGTAAGACGGCAGGCTTAAATTGCCCAACAGCATCCAAATCCACGCTTAATTGTGTTTATATTTATGCAAAAAGAAGATAAAATGCAGAGATGCAGATCATAGAGATTCAAGCTCACCCGTTTGTCTGCTGGCTTTTTTTGGGTTGGATATGACGGATAGAATATGTGAGTGTGTTGATGTCCGGGTTTGCAGGCAGACTGACCTCATCTGAAGCATATGGGTTTGTGTAACCTTTGTAAAAAGCCCCCACTCCCTCACCCTATGATTGTTTAAACCCCACCCTGCTCCACAGAGTAAAAACTTCAAAGAAAATTGATCATATACATGATCAATGTCCGTGTGTGTGTGTGTGTGTGTGTGTGTGTGTGTGTGTGTGTCCGTGTCTTTCTGCTCTAATATACAGTATAGTACAGCATCACAGGGGTAAAATACACCAAGTTACCCATTTACGGTAAGTGTAAGGAATGCCTGGGGATGCCAGCACTGCACACATGCCTACTTGATCCCTGACTGAGCACTTGAGCCAGTGTTTAAGTGGAAAATGCTGTGTGGAACTAGTTATAGCACGTTTTAGAAATAAAAGAACATGTTTGTGCATATGGAACGATGAACTGAGGGTGAGTTTGAATAGAAAATCTGTTTCTAGTTAATTTGATTGATTAGATTTAGAATTATATTTGTCTATAATCATCTTAATAACACTTTTCTGTTATGATTCTGTGTGTGTGTGTGTGTGTGTGTGTTTGTGTGTTTGGTGAGTAGTTTGTGTGGAAAAATGAAATCCTAGAATGCCTTAGTGCATAAACGATTTAGTGCATAAAAGGGTGTGTGTGTGTGTGTGTGTACATGTCTGTAGTGTTGTTTTTTAACTTATTGGAAAGAGCTTCGTCTGGCTCTCTTGTTTGGGATAATTGTATACTGCCCTGGTCTGAGATCCCTTCTCTGTCTCTTTGTGGCCAGAGCAACATGATCCACATTTAGGACCAGTGTCCCTAATTATGGACTAGTGGAGTGACTGGACCACCAGTTTACAATAAAGCTCACAGAACAGGTGACCGTCAAGCATCTAACAGCAGCCCTACTTAAATTTTCATTAACAAATTAACTGTATACCACAGGCTCCCTCGATGGAGCTTTATTTTGTAAACAGTATGAGATTATTCATTCATTCATTCATTCATGGTCTACCGCTTATCCCTTTCAGGGTCGCTGGGATCAATCCCAGCTTACTTAGGGCATGAGGCTGGGTACACCTTAGACAATCGGCAGTTAATAGTCTGAGATTATTTATTCGGGCCAAAAAATGTGTATAATAATAGTTTGTGTATTTATTGGCACCATTAACATTTTCATTCCTTAACTTTCCACTTATTGTGAAAACAAATTTGAACGTTATTTATAATAATATATATTTAGATTTGGATTTAACCCCCTGCAGTGACCAGTCAAACAGACTACTGAGAACCATATGATAAATCCATTGGTAAGTTATGATTTCCAGTACTGTCCAAAAAATCATCTGGTTATACTTCTCCACCCTAAGGAACATTTCATAAGGTGTAATGTTGCACTTATATGATGAATGATTACCAAAATATTTTCTTTCTATTATGGAAGCCCATAGGTTAAAGGAAGTCCAAAGTAAGGAAACCCAACATGAGCAACCAGGATATTCTTAGTAATCCTTGGCAATGATTATACACGTCTCTGAAACTGTATAGGAGGAATGAACATCATTTGTTTTAAAGATATCCCGTCAGTTGGTAATTTTATAATGATGGAGAGGGAGAGTCTAAAATCTCATATAGATGTTCACTTGGCTTCAGATCTGATGACTATGGGGGTCATAGCATAAGAGTGACATCATTTCTATACTTTTTAAACCCTCCCATGGGCGCTTATAAATGAGGTGGGAGACGATGTCAAGAAAATTACTTTCATGAAACATGAAATAGAAGTGTAGTGGTATAGAATTTATTATATTAGTGTTTAGCCTACATTAATGCGTTCAATGTTTACATTTATGGAAATTTGCCATCTCAAATTTGCGAGCCATAGTAATGAGCCCAGCACTTGACCTGCAGACAAAATAAGATAATGTAGCAATAATTAAGAATTCGTAATTGTTCTCATTTAGTTAACTTAGTGTAATTTAAGGGGTTAAAACGAGAGTGAGGTGGCTCAATGGTAAAGGGCTCTGGGTCAGTGATCAGAGGGTCAGGGGTTTATGTCTCGCACCAGGCAAGCTACCATCATTGGGTCTTTGAGCAAGGCCCTTAACCTCACTTGCTCCATCGTTCGTTATGGCTGACCCTGCACTCTGACCCCAGCATTCAAATTCATATGCTGGGATATGCGGAATAAAAACATTTCACTGCATGTATGTGATAAATAGGATCTGAAAATGAAACATTTAGTAAAACCAAGAAATAATAAGTTGTGAGAATAAATTCTCCATACTGTAGTTAATTATCATCATTCAGTTTATAATTCAGCATTGCTTTTTAAAGATGAATATATGCCGTTTTTTAATATGGACTAAGCCTCGCTAGGGATGAAATCCTAGAACTGCCCCGGTATGATGAATTATCTTTCTGTCACTCCCATCAACTGTTTCCTCATAGCATAAAGGTGCTTAATTAGAAAAACTGTCTACAACTGTTGTGCAGTGACCATCCTCCGTGGGGATATAAACCGTACCAGCAAAATGCTCATATAAGAGTCGGAAGCAAATATTGGAAATATTTTACTCTAAGAGAACAAAACAAGGATGAGGCTTGTCAAACAATGTAGAACAGCTGACAAGAAAAACATGTATCTGATGAATAAGACTGTTAGTGGAACTCCTTAAGGAGTTGTCAATGTAAAAGATATATTGTGTTATTATTAGAATAGGAAACAGACCTCGTGGTATTATAGAGAAATGTGGTGACAGCAAATTGTTTAAAAAAAAAAAAAAAAGAAAAATTCTGCAAATATTTCTCACTGCTGTGGTTTTGTTTCTGTAATTAACATGACAGCAGCTGCTGAAAGCTGATTGGAGCTTGTATGCTTTTTAGGCAAAATAATTTCACCCAGGTTCTGCTTCATGCTAGACTTAACTATATAAACTATATAGTTGTGACTATTTTCCTTTACCTTTTTTTAAAATGAGTTACATAAAATCAGATTAGGGCGGCGCAGTGGCAGAATGGTTCTTCCTATCGCCTCACAGCAAGAAGGTCATGGGTTCGATTCCCACCCAGGGACTTTCTGTGTGGAGTTTGCATGTTCTCTCCGTGCTTGCGTTGGTTTTCCAATGGATACTCTGGTTTCCTCTGACCTCCAAACACATGCGATTGGGCATAGGTGAATTGGCTACTCTAAATTGTCCATAGGAGTGAATGTGTGTGTGAATGTT
>JAOUQX010000030.1:5160081-5174688 GCA_028566295.1 Liobagrus marginatus
ATGCACATCATACAGTACAACATACAGTGAAATTCTTTGATTCCGCATATCCCAGCATACACATTTGAACGCTGGGAACATATGAAAACATATATATATGTTTTAAAATAGCCCTTTGAGAAACATTCAAAAGCAGATTGTCTGTTAATTAACAAACTGTACAGCTGGACAGAGAGACTGCTGCTTGGCGTCCAGCTCGGCCTGATGGGACACCGGGGGTCAGAGTTGGGACAAAGAAGGATGAAGATGAATTGTGGTGTGAGGTGGATTTATTATTGACATCTAACATGTATGCTGACCCACAGATACTGAGGTTAGCACATGCTATCAAATTATAGCACTGCATCTATTCGGCACAAGAAGTATTATTTCAAATTCTGTAAACAATACATAATCATAGTGTGAGGTATGAAGCAAGTGTAATTAACCTGCATATGTCAGTAATAGCAATAATATCTAAAATAATATCTACTAATAGCATAGTAATAATAACTATTACTTGAAACCTGTAACGTTCTGCCATAATTAAACTCTATGTTGCAGTGAAGTTAAACTTGTGTTATAGTCTGTTACAGAATATATTATGCATTTATATGTGCTGACATTGCTAGCTCATAAATTCAGGCTTTATAAGGTATTTATAACAATAGACATAAACTTACATCAATATTAAGGAAGATTGATTAAGCATCAGCTGACATTTGACTTAATTACAATTACTGTTTGCAAAAAAAAAGCACGTTATGATGCTTATCTTAAAATTAAGCTTCTTTACTATAACTGGTTGGAATATAGTTTAAAACTGAAAGATTTTGACCTAGGGCGTATTTTGCTTGTTGCTAAATTTTATAACACAATAAATTGAAGTTCAGCCTAGGCAAAAACAAATAAAAACAAAATCTGTCTGGGTTTGAATCAGGTTTTCCCTGTCTTCTCTCATTTCCCTACATTACCTCTTAGTATGAATAAGTGTGCGAATAGTACGCTGCACTACACTGCCATTCCATTCAGTGTGAATTCCTGCCCTTTTTGGTTCGACCAGCAGGAAGGGTGTGTGACGACTCATATGCCAAATACTACACACTACATACTGCATCCCATGGAAATATACCACACTTTAAGGAAAATGAATGGACTGTCTATCCTCTTCTGCATACCAAATGTCACAGATATCTACAATTGTGAAGTGTCTTTTGGATTGACAGTAGTCAGCCTCAGCCTCAACAATCTAATTGGTTGTATTCTACTTGATTTCCAAAGGAAGTGTGTTTTCACTGCTTATGAGGATCAGCTAAACGTTGATTTATTGTCACATGATCCATATAGTAGTTTGAACAATGGACTTTACATTCTCAAGCCCCTTAACATGACACCGGACGAAAATATCTGTGATTGGTTGCTTAGCATGCCGGTTAGACGCCATCTTGGTCAGTAAAAGCTGCAATGAAGTCCAGACCTTCTGGTGTCAGTCTAACGGTCTGGCTGTTCGAGGCTAGATTGACAGAGGAGAAAGTATGCCATCCCTTATGCCCAAAGACCACAGCCACTTGTTCTATTGGCTCTCAGCCACAGATGGCGGTCACATTCTGTTGTTCTTTAATCTCTTGACAATAGAGTTGTGCCTGCTGGACACCTATATGGATATGAATATTATTTAAGTATAAGGATAACAGTTTTTCTACCAAGCTAATTTCTAGTTCCGGCGGTTTAAAAAAACATCCAAGAATGCTCACGAGCAGTTATTCAGCCAATCATGATTGTGAAACATCTTTGAAAGCAGTACATGCTGTGTTTCAGTCATGAGTGATAAATCACTGGAGAATACATCACTCCGTGCTCCCCAAATAAGGAGAAGTGAAATGTGTCGACAAAGAATTGCGCACGTCTTCCGTGACGCCTTGCTCCGCTCAAGATAAACACTCAGCACTGAGATGTTTGGTAAGCAAATGAGCATTTCTGTAATGTTTACATCAGTGTCAATACAGAAAAGCGGGAAGTGTGTTTGGAGCACAGCTACACTAAAGCACTGCTGCACTGGGTCCTGTGGGACTCGCTATGTTTACATCCTACCCTTAAACCCTTTACTGTGCTCTGAGCAAAAGCTTCCCGTGTTTGAAAAGCCGAAAAGAGCCGCCGCTGCCTCCAAACACTGCTTAAAAACAGATTACTGCATAATTGCCCGAACAAGTCTTTCTCTAATCGGCGTTACTGTTCAAATCCACCATGTCGCCACCTCGAACCGTACAGGGTACGTGGTCATTAGATGTGCCAAGAGTCAGCGGTTCTGACTCGCATTTTAAATAGTCGACTGCCCATCTATCTGTCTATCCTTCAGGAAAATAGGCTTTTTTAATTGGCAACGGAAAGTACGCAGTCATTCATGTACGTTAATTCTTTAATGGAGTAGCGAGAGGCGAACAATGTGCGTTATGGGAGAGACAGAGCTCTTTTTTCCGAGAGGTCACTTATTGTGGGAACCAGATGCAATTAAAATATTGTGGGCATAGAGACGAGGTGGCAGCGAAAAGGATGAAAAGTGCCCTTGTGTCAATAGAAAATGGCGCTCTGACCTCTTTGCCATTTCTTTCTGTTTGTTTGCTCCGTGAAGCATTAATCTGCCAATCAAAAGATGCCAGGTAGTAAAAATGGCAAGAAAAGAAACTAAACTAAACCAAAACCAAACCCAAAATGCATTAAGATATCAACAAATTCCACATCATCCTACCAAAGAGTCTACCAAAAACACCCCCACAGAAACACCACTTTCTAGATTCATCCCGGCTTTAGTGTCTATTAATCACACCACTAGAACTGAAACACCAAAGCCAGTAAAGTATCGGCACCAAGCCACAAATCCATCCGCCTCTACACAGTGGGTGTGACATATCTCCTAGATCCCTCCCCTTCAGTCGCTCTACCCAGCATGCCTTGTTGTATTGGCGGCCTTCTGAGTGATAATTTATCATGCAGCTACAGTGTTCTTCTATTCCAGAGATGTGCAAGGAGCTCTTAAGACACCATTGATTTTCATTTGATTAAACGTCTGCTCGTTCACAGCAAATTAGTGCGAGTTTAATCAAATCACGATCAATAACTACTTAATAAAACAACCCTTTCCTCCCTTCCCCCCAATTCACGGTCAAAGTGAAACTCTCGATCGTTTAAAGAGGAAAAATAGTCCAAATGTAAGTGAAATATATTTACAAGGAGGGTAGAATGGAGGAAAAGTAGGAGATCATTTCATGGTATTATGGGAAGAGATAACGATGAATGCTCCAGAGAGCACTGAAGTCTATCTGCTTCTTTACAGCATGTCTGTTGGGGTCTGTGTTCGGCTGATCTAATTCGCATGTGGACCACCCCTGGAAAAAAAAGAAGCTAGGAGTTATGATCATGTCTGACACCCCCTTTCCCGTCTTCAAGCTCTACAACTATCAGTCATTTTTATTGGCCATCTGCAAGAAAGTCCCATGAAAGTAAAGTATCGTTTCTGACAGATCGAGCCAGGTTGACCAGCGAAAGTTTCCACTCCCTAGAAACACCAGGAACGAGCTTCTTTGAAGCTTGTTGTTCATCACCGTTAGAGACTTTTGACAGTTTTAAATCTCATATTTATGTATAGCCTTGTTTTATTCACACTAATTTATGTGCAAGCCAGAGATCGTTATTAAAGGTATATACATTTCCAGAGATGCGTTTATGACAGATGTATGATGAGCAGAGTGTTATGATGCATCAGGATTGACTGACCTGAATACATAGACAGCTGTTGACTGAGTTTCTGTTACTTTGAGCCAAAGGGAGAAAGATCTCCATAGTGCCTGGGGGAAGACCTGAGGCTCCGAGATATTCACTAGACCTCAAGGACCCTCAAGGGTGTCTGTGAGAAGAGGCCTTTAGGAAAGGTTATATGAGGTACTATTTCTTATGAAATTGAATAACAGTAAAGAAAAGAAAAAAAAAAAAGACTGTTAAGTTAGCATTTTAAAGGATGTATCGAACGGATTAAACTTTTAAGTTTTAACTAGGAATTTAGACTTAAAGTTACAAATAAACTTAGTTATAACTCTTAGACAGAGTTAACGATGATTTTGATTGATGATTTGGCGGTGTGATACAACCCGATATGAAGTGGAGGTACTGTTACCACAACAAAGTTTGGTCTTCATTTTTCTGTCTTGAAGTTACCAAGACAAAAACACTACTTTTCATGTTACAGAGTAACCAGGCGGTGAATAACCTATCATCCGTTGCCATCATGGATAACGTAAAGCTACAGCTTCACTTCTGGTAGTAGAGACTCCTTCCAAAGATACTGAATAAGGTCAACATTTCTACTAAATCATTTTAATAAGTGCTAATTATTTTTATTTATATGTTTGTGCATCCACTAGTTACATCTATATGTAATATAGCACAGAAATAAAAAAAATATATACATATTCTTTTTTTATTTATTATTTTCTATTCTTCAAATTGAAATTTTCGAATTTTCAGTGAAGCTGCTTTGGGATAATGTCTATTGTTAAATGCGATACAGAAATAAAATTGAATTGAATGGAATGAATCATGATAAATCTTATAGAAAGGCCTAGTGTTTATTTTAAAGCAACTTCCTTAACTCTCTCTTGAATCAAGCATTCAGTAGTGTTGTTATAGAATGCGCAGATTTAAAGAAAATACATGTTATTGGTGTTCAATTAAATGCTGAATATGAAATAATTAACGAGGCTGGAATGCTTCTCAGTTCTTTGGCATTTAATATAGAGGTGATGTTTAATGACGTCACAACTGACAGCTGATACAACCTAAAATATCAAACGACATTCCTTTCTTTCGATTACAACGATATAAAATATTATTTTTCACTTTTATCAGCCGGTCTTGGATGTTGCAATTGGTTTAATATCCTTTCAATAGTCATGAGCCAATAAGGTACCACACGGTCCTTCCATCTTTCCTCGTTTTTCATCTCACTCACATGCCAGTCAAACTGAGTAGTTGACACACCACTATAAAATGTTAATAGCAGTTTTAGGCACAGCGGAAAGGAGCTGGCGAGCCAATGCTTATCTTCTTTCCCCGCTCTTTTCTAAGGACGCCAGCCTCAATTTGCATCAAGCAGGGTTAAAAGACCTTGGGACTAAAGAAATAAAGTGGCTGCTGTCAGCCCCGAAACCTCATCCAACATCTAAGTGCTAAACTAGTGTTGTTTAATATCATCTCCCATTACATCATGTCACTGCCAGGCGACGGCCAAACATCACAAGCTCTGACAAGTCTGATTCCCGCAGAAGAATTTATTCCTATCTGGCATGATCAAAGTTGACAAACCTCCATTCCTGCTCAAAATGGGAAATCCAATCTGATTCCATGTGCATGCTGTGAGGACACACATCGAGAAGAAAATGTGAAATTCTCGTCGACAGATAGAAAAGGGACAGAGGAACAAAATTCCTGAAAATTGAATGCGATGGGGTTCAAACAATATAGAGGACTGCGATATCACCTACATCTAAATCCCGTCTATATCTTTCATCGTTTCGTTACTAAGACCTTACTAATAGAGTGCTCATTCACTCTGAATTATATAGACAGATAATCCACTCGGATAGCGGGAAGGCATGCCTGTTATCCCAGAATTGGAGGCTGATACGATGTTTATTTTTATAATTTTCCTGCAAACATCCAGGCTGCATTCTTTCCCTTCCTCCTGTTACCCTTTCATTCTCATTCATGGCGAAGCAGTGCCATTCAAACAGCTGCGGGCTGTCAGAGTGGCCGGCAGATGGTTCAGCCATCGAGCATAAATAAAGAGTGTACAGGATGGTGAGAGAGTGATTGACAGACGACAAGACCCCAGTCAGCCTGGCTGTCACCTACACATCCCCATTCTCCTTACTTCCTGTGTATGTCTCTTTCTCTAGATGCCTCCCAGCCCTTATCACTCACAGAGCTGCTAATTCACCAGCCAATGTTTTGATGATAAGAGCAAATCCTCCTTGGTTCCTTTTTTTTTTTTTTTTTATCCTTTAGCACAGAGATGGACAGGTCCCCAGGACAAAACGCTGCTTGTCTCCTTTCCAACATGTGTCTATCGTAGTGACACTCCAGTCCAATGGGATACAATGTGCTGTGCCCTTCGAATTAAGGTATGTTAGTGATACACCGATAAACTGACACGTTTAGAACCAGAGGAGGAAAGGAAAGACAGCAGACATGGTAGAAGTGGTGAAAAAGGAATGAGTGTACAAATAATAAAGCAGGAAAGGAACGCACACACACACACACACACACACACACACAAAAAACATTGAGAATATTTGTACCGTAGTTGGTTGGAAATCTTACTCGAAATATCAAGTAAGTGTGGTGGCATTTAGCGATGTCTATACTTCTCTTCCCCGCTCTCTTTCTCTCTGGTTCCAAAGTGCAGCTGAAATCCACCATCTCCCTAATGAGACAAGATGTCACAAGTGATGCCTCGCATTGCGGCGAGAAACGTGACAGAGCTCCGAGTGTGAATTTCGACTTGAAAATAAATGGCAAAACATTCATGGTGTATAGTCACCAGTTTATCAGGAAAAGAAGACTGAAAAGGCATACAAAATATACGGCTACATATACGCCTGCAACTAATGCAGATACTCATGCCAGTCATATATGTGCGTAATAAGACATGAAGGGACATACGTTAGTGGTTGCGGTGTTGGATTTGACGGAACCAAACCAGACACCTACCCTGATTCGGTCTGATAGCTTAAATCTTATGTTACAATTTACTTTAAATGTCAATATCTTACCTTTTAGAACTTTGATCAAATTGAGCCCATTGATTGGAAGAATGTGGGAGTCATTTCCAGCACCACCAAGCTGCCGCTGCTGGGTCCCTTTCCAAGGCCCTTAATCCTCAACTTAACCTTTAACGGTTTATCAGTGTATCTGATCAATGTCCATTAATTCAAAGGGCACAGCGCATTGTACTCCACTGGACTGGGGTGACACTGAGACGGACACATGTTGGAAAGGACACAAGCACCGTTTGGCCCGGGGGTCCTGCTACCAACATAGTCTCACTTTCCATGCTTGTTATAATTTGTGACTAGGTAAAAGGACAACGGATAAGGTTTGGGTTGCTACAGCCGGTAGCTTTGCTGCCTCACGCTTCCAGATCTTGAGCTTAGATGACTGTCTGTCATAATACACTTTCTGTGTCCTTTAAATTTAAAAAGTGTGCTGACTAAAGTGCACTAAAATTACCGCTCATTGTGACTATATCTGACATGATAATGCCCAACAAAGGTCTGGCATCCTATTCAGGGTGTATTCCCACCTTGTACCAAGTCAATGAATGCCAGTCCGATGCAAGGCAGCATTCACAACTGAGAGGTGTTAAAAAATCAGAGGATCCAAAGAAAACCCATATGAGTACATGCACAGAAACCCTACACAGGTTTCTAAATTTGAATCCAGAACTCCGGCATGGTGAAGCAGCTGTGTTAATGTCCGAAATTCTTCCGAAAATGTTTCTAAATTGAAAAACATGATGAGGTTGTGTAGGATTGGATACTTTAACCTACATTTTTGGAACACCGGTTACTACCAGAGCTAATGTATGATAAAAGCTGCAGTTGATAAGAGTGCATTATGTGAGGTGGTATCTAGCAAAGGATGGAGAGAAGCGTGGAGTCAATTTGTCCTTCTTCCTGCTTTCTTTCATTGTTGGAGTCATAAGTTCAAAAGAGCAGATAGCTTACTCCGTCTTTTCTCTGCCCCTATTTTGACTTAAATGAAAAGAAGGGGTGGTATAGACCTTATTCGCCAGTGCCACAGGTGTTTGTCTGTAAAATGGCTTTCCATTTGAACAGCCTGATAGCCCGGAAAATAAGATATTGCGGCAAACTGACACTGATCTCATGTCCCAACGGTCTGAAAGACAATATGGCGAATTTGTAACAATTTGCTCGCTGCAAGTTATATGAACAGATATAAAGGTTTAGGCAACTTCATTGATATGAGAACAAACAACATCCAAACACATTTGTTTGACTTTGACCTCATTCTTGTTAAGATCAGCTGATCAAGCTGTAGAAGGTAAAACCATGCAAGTTCACCACTTTAATAGAAACACCTGTAACAAATGCTCATTCAGGTAATTATCCAATTAGCTGATTTGTACAGATGCAGATACAGGTCAAGGTCATCAGCTAATGTTCGGATCAACATCCAAATGTGATCTCTGAGCCCGGCATGGGGCTACAGGTGGTAGTTGGAGTATGTCAGAAACTGCTTTGGGTAAAAAAAAACAAAAAAAAAAAATTGCCTGGTCTTGCTTGAATTCTTTTTTTTTTTTTTTTTTTTTTTTTTTTTTACATTCATTACTTACAAAAATCGAAATGTGTATATTGCCTATTTTGCATAACATTCACTACATCTAGTACACAGTACTGAGATCCAGAGTGGTTGCACTGTCGAATAAGATATTCAAAATAATATTATGAAGAAATACAGTGAATAGAAATAAAAAAAAAAATAAAACTCTAAACAACCAACAAACAAAAATAAATAAACAAACAAAAAACAACCCCCCCCTCCCATCTGCTGGTTATGTGCTATAAGCTTAATACTGAGTGACGCTGAAATGAGGAATGTGCTTAGCTTTATAGATATTTGAAATAATATTGTGAAGAAACACAGTGAATAGAAATAAAACAAAAAGAAACTATAAACAACCGACGAACTAAATAAATAAATAAATAAATAAATAAATAAATAAATAAATAAATAAACCCAACCCCATCTGCTGGTTCTGTGCTACAAGCTTAATACTGAGTGACGCTGAAGTGAGGAATGTGCTTAGGCTTATCACCAAAGGAATATAAATTCCTGCTGAGCAAAGGAGAATATCCTGGAGTAGTACCAAGAATAAAAATGCCTTGGGTGAGATATTATCTGCATAGGTGTTCTTAAGTTTCTGTTTAGCATTTACGATTCAGGTCAGTGCGAGAGAATTTTATTTTTCAGCCTGGCAAACAAGGTGAGCTTCTGACTTACCAACGGCATTCTTTGTTTAAACATGCATCAACGCACTTGACACCCAAATTGAGAAAGTCTCCGCGGCTGGCGCAACGTAGACAGATACACATTTTGACATCGCCATTTTGACCGCGATTTACAAGCTGCCCTCTGTCCACAACCGTTGCAGATCTGCTCGTAATTCACATCTCGCAGACTTCCATTCTAATGCAAAGGTAACATTTGGTTTTAGAATGGATTCTTTTCTCCATTATTTTACTGGAAAGCAAGGTCCCCACTTCTCATCATGCAGATATATAGGCTAATGTCTTTGTGGCATTTTACCAAAAGGCCATCTCAAATGGTCTCCAGCACCATATGAATAATTGAATCCAGACTGCGAGTTGTAAAAGGCGGCTGGTCAGCGTGAGTGGACAGACACTGAAGACAAACCGTGGGCAGACAGCATGCAGGCTGTGGAAGTGTACAGTAAAGACAAGATTTAATCTTTGTTAACGCTTCTCCTTGGCACAGTGCTGGTATTGGTGCTAAATATTTATGTAATCAAAGAAATTTCATAAATTCTAGCATGAGAATAATGACAGAAGTAAAGGATTTCTAGAATAATGAATTCTCTAACAGATTAAACGGCATGGAGCTGCTCAAAGGCAGGTTTGTTTTTTGCTTAATATGTAATAACATTGAGCCTGTTCAGCAGTTCTAACGGAACAGGAGTTACTTCTTACAACAATCAGACAAACAGCATTGTGTTTATATATTTAAACATTTATTACTAAACCCTGTACAGGATAAGTGGTGCAGTAAATGGAGGGATGAATATATCACCCGAAAGGGTCATGGAGAACCTGGAACATATAGCAGGGGATTCTGGAATGAGGGATTTGAGATGCCTACACATTACCGAGCACAATCCCACACATTTATGCAACATAGATTAGATTAGATTAGATTAGATAGATAGATAGATAGATCGATCGATCGATCGATCGATAGATAGACAGACAGACAGACAGACAGACAGACAGACAGACAGATAGATAGATAGATAGATAGACAGACAGACAGACGGTGAGATAGATTGATAGACAGGCAGACAGACGGACGAACGGACGGACGGACGGACGGACGGAGACAGACAGACAGACAGACAGACAGACAGATAGATAGATACACAGACAGACATATAGATAGATAGATACCGTTCAGCAACCCCAATAAAACAGTTATAATTATAATATAATAATTAAACAGTTATAATACAGACTAGGATTAGGATTACTTGTAATGATTGTAAATAAATAATACTTTGAAAAAGTTTGCCTTGCTGCGTTCGCTGGATATAGAAGCCATGTAACACTATTAATACTACGAACATATTAGGGTTTCAAAGAGCATCTTTGGAGTGTACATTACTACAGTAGAATATACTGTACGTTTAAGCTTTCTAAAAGAATTGGCCGTGTTTGCTAATGTTATATCCAGAAGCTTTAGGGCTGGTTCTAGCTTGACATAGTTAAACATTATAAGGTTATTATAATGTTAATAAACATTAACCGATAAACATTCTAAAGGCAATGCCACTTGTCTAAAATGGAAACCATTTATAGATGGTCTATTCGATGTCTGGAAATGTAAAAATGCTTAAGTTTGCTTGATTTTTTTTCAAAGCTAGAGTTAAATTCAGACAAATTGATATGATATGCACACTTCATAAAATCCACGCTTTAAAACATACTACAAAGCTCCAAAAATGCCAAATCGGCCTTTTAAATACACATTAACGAACATACACATACATTTCCAACTAATCTCATTACTACAAAAACCTTCTACACCATGTTAGCTGTGAATGCTAATGCTACACTAGCACCACTCCGGCGCTCTGTCCATTCTTATCTTTTCCACAACCCCTGTGCTTTTATTGTGCTCTTTAAAGAAGATGGCACACGGTGCCCACACAGCACCTCTTCACATCTGATGCTAATGTTGCACAGTGGCTCCAAATGATTGGTTCCTCTTGATGAATAATATATTCAGCGCACCATAAACATGATAAATTATGTGCAGTGTGTGTGCGTGCTTCATTATACATGAGGCAGCACTTATAAAGGGTAATATAAATGACATTAAAGGTTTAATAAATGGCGTATTGATGAATAATTGACTCGTCTGGTGCCTCTTTTCGGCGGCTTGCAGTTTGGGCCGGTGAGGTGTGTGCTGTGGGTAGCCGTGGCATATAAAGAATAACGGCATACTTTAGAACGATGGAAATGTTTCTAAGCAGCAGGGTGGAGTATGGACGGAGATGACATCTGCGCTTGGACGTGCCACTTCCAAGCACAGATGTCAACTCCACAGCCGAAAGTGTTAGCATGAAGTTTGTTAAAGAAATGACTGCATCGTGAGTATATATACACACAGACACATTGTTACACTGATCCACAAACACTTACTATTAATGATGTCAAACAGAGGAGAAGTGCTGACAGAGAGTGAGAGAGGAGGCATGGCGCTTATGTGTCGGACCCTTTTAAGCACCCTGCCACTCATTCCCGTGTGCCCTCATAAATCTACAATGACGTAAAAAGACCCCATTACATTTGGATCTGTGGCTTTTTAATAAGCCGATGCGCTACATAAACTTTCACCTTCTATTCCGTCATCCTTTTACCGGACAGCCCCGAGTGTATCAGAGTGGATGTGGAAGGACAAAAACTTTTCACAACGCAGAAGTTTTCCTATTTCATTTCATCCAAACAAATATTCATAGAAGCATTCATAGCTGCAAATTTGCATAAAATGACCTACGACTGCTATAAAACTACAGGGTAATAAAACATAAAATAGAATTAAAGAAATCTCCAGGCAGAAGAACAGTGGCTTAATGGATTGGGTGATTGTCTTACACCTGACATGTTTGATATCTACTGTATCTATATGTGCTACAGGGATTTCCCCTTAGTACCATGGTTTCCTTCCTCAGTTCAAATGCATGTGTTGTAGCCTGACTGGCATCTCTAAATTATGTGTTGTGTTAGTGTGAGTGTATGTGTGTGCCATGCAATGACTTGGCAACCCGATTCGGGCGTCTGTGCACTAGCCCAGTGGGATAAGCTCCAGGATCCCCATGATGCTGTGCAGGATAAGTGCTACAGAAAATACAAGCCGAATTCTGGACGTTTTTTTTTAAATGAAATAAAAATGAAAAGTAAAAGACTTTTAAATCACACGAGTCAATATTTTATTCACAATAGAACACAGATAACATAACAAATGTTTAAACTGAGAAATTCTATCTACTAAATGAGCTGCTTTCAAATTTGATGCCTGCGACAGGTCTCAAAATAGTAACAAATGGCTGCAAAAGCATGAAATTTTAAACAAATTCACAACAGAAGTTTTGAGTTTGTATAAATAAAAACGATTATATTCTCCCTGCACGGTAAGAAGGTCATGGGTTTGATTCCCACCCAGGGTGTTTCTGTGTAGAGTTTGCATGTTCTGTCCGTGCTTGTGTGGGTTTTCCCCGCATAGTCAGGTTTCATCCCGCCTCCAAAACACATGTGATTGGGCATATGTGAATTAGCTACTCTAAACTGTCTATCGGAGTGAATGTGTATGTGAATGGTTGTCTGTCTCTAAGTGTTAGTGCTGTGATTAACTGCTGATTGTACAGGATGTACCCTGCCCTAACTCACACACTAAGTTATCTGGGATAGACTCCGGCGACCCCACGACCCTGAACAGGATAAGCATTGACAATGAAGGGATTAATGAATTATACCATGAAAATTTTAACTAAACTGGCAGAACCTCACGCCCTAAAATGTCCCAATAAACTCCACTTCAATACATTAATAAATTCAAGTTTTAAATGAATCAAATTAATGGAGGTAAAATACTTTCTACGGTGGGCCCCAGCCCAAAAACCACGACATTAAGAACCCCATCATTTACTTTGCCTTTCTCGTTGTCTCTTTCCCACATCCTCCCCCACATGACAAAAAAAGCAAAAGTAATGTTGACATCGTATCCTATCCATCGCCATTTTGTGTCACTAGGCTTCCAGTCTCATTCTCATTTAGCTAATGTGATGCAACAAAGTGCCAGGAAGAACTTTCTATTTTAGCTCTCTTGACCTCAAACGCCTGCCAATTATTCATAGAAGTTCAGCTGTGTCCGAGGACGACACGTCTGTGATTGGCATTTAGAACAAACTCGACTGAGCAGCTAGAACTTGTGGTATATACAATTAGATGGGAGATATTTAATAAATCCTGATACTCATTCAGATGCAGCGGAGAGAAGAAAGGGCATACGTTATTAGTAATCTCAGTACAACAGGCATTCCAAGGAGAAACATATACTGTCTTAAAGACAAAGCTGACTGTTATGACACAGTTAGAATACAGGATTAATACAATACGCTATATTACGCACTCTCACCAGCTACCAGTGCACTCTTAACGGCGTTTCCTGCAAATTGTTGCCACAAAGTTGTCTTCGATGTCCCTATATCCTAACCCTTTCCTTTACTTTCATGTCTCCTTTTTCGTTTATGGTCCATCCTAACCCTTAATCAACACTTAAACATCTTAAAAACTCGATTCATATCGTCGTGGTGTTGTAATCTTCCTTATTCCGTGCGCTGAAGAGAGGCGTAGGACTGAGCTTAATTTCATTTCATTTCATGCCTATACCATCAGTCTCTGAACGGCATGCAGCAAAATGCTTTACAAAATAGTCAAACAATTTAATACAAAAGATCAAAAAGGGAACCTACAAATCGGTGTGTGCTAGCTAGGCTATGTGCTCGTGGCTGAATCATAGCTGTTTGAAATGCTGCTTTTTTTATGTTGACAGCAGAGATAGCTACAGTTGCACCAGTGCTGTTGTATAGACCAAAAATAATTCGGATAATACGTTACGTTGAGACAGTTAAGAGGTCCAGAAATGAGCAGTCTCGCTTAGCCAGATCTTCAGACTGACAGCAGACGGATTGCATTTAGGGCAGCTGACTGAAGGCCCAAGTATACTTGTCGGCGTGAAGCCCAAATTTTGAGACCGCGCGGACGGTCTACGTGCAACAGCGCCTGCGCACGCAGTACAGATGAGTCCACTAGGGGGCAATAGGCACAGTACTGAGCGCAGTGCGCAGTCGAGGAAGAAGAGTGTGGAACGAACGATTCAAAAACCACAGAGATTGTTTACATTATAGATTATTTTCTCGTAGTGTATTTTCCGAACTATGTTGCAATGGTGTATGCACTATTTTACATTTACATCCTGCCCAACCAATGTCCTGTTGATGACAGAACTCAGTGCTGTCCTCCGATGTCTAGTAGAGTATAGAAATAATTACACTGCGCATGTGTCAAACGCGCGCATTAGCAGTTAGTATACTTTGAAAGCTACGCGGATGCGTCCGACGTATATCCGGGGCTTAAGATGTAAAGCAGACAATAACAGTAAATGGCATAATTTGATTGGTTTGTGTGTGTGTGTGTGTGTGTGTGTGTGTGTGTGTGTGTGTGAGTGTGTTAAAGCAATATACTGTATATTTTAGAGCAA
>JAOUQX010000030.1:5520795-5530987 GCA_028566295.1 Liobagrus marginatus
CAGTTAATCGCAGGACTAACACTTAGAGACAGACAACCATTCACACACACATTCACTCCTATGGACAATATAGAGTAACTAATTCACCTATGTACAATCACATGTGTTTTTGGAGGCAGGAGGAAACCGGAATACCCGCAGATAAACCGTGCAAGCACTGGGAGAACATGCAAACTCCACACAGAAACACCCTGGGTGGGAATCGAACCGATGGAAAATAACATAGGCAGGCTAATTAATGATTATCAAAATAGTTCAGTAATTATTTCAGATAATACACAAACAGGTATGCTCAAAGAAAATATTTAACTCTCAAAAAGTTTCGCTCGAACAATAAAAGTCCACATGATATTGTTATAATATTCAAATATATTAGTGCCTAATATATTAAACTGTTAATCATTTTCTTTGCTAGTTTATTCCTGAACACTGGAGGCTTCATCAGCTAACATGAGCTATTATTAAAGGCAATTATTACAATAAAATATGAAATAAATGAAAGAAAACTAGGAAAACTACAGAAAAGATTGTCTCGCCAAAGAAATCCAGGCATGCAGCTCTACATTTGGAATATTGTCTTATTTTCTTTATGACTCAAGCAATTTTCTTCTTTTTCCCACGTGTGAAAATGTAGCTTGGAATAAATAAAGTCAATTACATTACTGGCAGGTTAATAAAATATAGTACAGCCTGAATCGGTGTGCCTAGAAACCTTGTGGCACTTCTCAAGTGTGTGCCTGATTTTATTTTTTTTTCTGATGAAAGAAAAAGAATGTACAAGCCATGTGCACAGGCAGCCTAGGATTCAACCTACAGTTCGCTCGCCATCATCCGGAGAAACCTTGATGAATTAGTAGATTGTGTCATGTTGTTATCAGTTTGGAGGTTAACACTTTTATAAAAAGGGATAAGCACATTCTAAGACGGCTAATAGTCCCTGACATCACCTGAACACATTATAGACGATCAGTTTAAGACTGATGTCTGTCGTAATGAGGCTAAAGGCCCTGATAAATGCCTGATGATCAACGCAGCAGCTTCTCACATAACCACAAGCACACCAGATGCAACAGGGCAGATGATTCACTCAACGAATTATAGAGCTGACATGGCTAGCCAATGAGAAATGAGCGATGTCTCGACTGTGACATGCTGCCGTCTGGATAGATTTGCATGCGAAAGGGAAATGAAAGAAAGCTTATCTTGGAGTTTCTTTTTTTTATGTGCTCCCTGTGTGCATACTAAAACAGATAGGGATGTGAAAGTGAGCTCTCGCTTTTTTAAAAGAAGCAAAACCAATACAAATGTTGATATATATGTTATATATAATATAATGTTGAATATATGTTTTATTGGGGGCTCAACATACATGTAATTAGCATCTCGTTTAGCAATAGCCATTTTTGCATATGATTTGAAAGACGTAATTCTTAAATACACAACCGCTTGGGCACTGGTAAATTATGTTCTGATATCCACACATGCTACATTTCGGCAGGTTTGTCTTCAAAACAGCTCAAGCGGACACATCCTTCCATCCATCCATTGTTTAGCGTTTATGCTGTTCAGGGTCGTGGGGGCGCTGGGGCCTAACCAAGCTAACTTATCGTGTGAGGCGGGGTACAGTATGTACAATCATCAGTTAATTGCAGGACTAACACTTAGAGACAGACAACCATTCACACACACATTCACTCCTATGGAAAATTTAGAGTAACTAATTCACTTATGCGCAATCGCATGTGTTTGGAGGTGGGAGGAAACCAGAGTACCCCGGGAAAAACCACGCAAGCACGGGGAGAACATGCAAGCTCCACACAGAAACACCCTGGTTGGGAATCAGACCCATGCTCCCATGACCTTCTTGCTGTGAAGCAGACGTGATAGCCACTTTGCCACCGTGCATGATGTACAGTAACTCTAGGATCTTCAGAGACTGGGAACAGTGTTCAGGGAAACTCAGGAAGCACAACAGTGAGGAATGTCTGCTGTAAACCTCCAATGAGAAGTTGGGGTAGCATATCTTTACTTTTGCATCCCGAACATAGTAGCCATGTCTCCTAGGGGCTAATTCAGTGTATTCGCACATCGGCTTTATCCTGGCTTACCTTCATCTTCATCATTAGCGCTAACGGTGAGGATGGTCGAGCCGACATCTGCGCTTTCATCCACGTCAACCTCGTACGCTGTCTGCGCGAACACCGGCTTGTTATCGTTCACGTCGCTAATGAAAATCCGCACATATGCCGTGTCTGAGAGAGACAGTAAACACACACAATAATAAACAAACTCAATCTATTATGGTTTTTCCCTCCTCACTAAACTTGTTCTGATCTTTTTTATGATCTTTCTTTCTTTCTTTCTTTCTTTCTTTCTTTCTTTCTTTCTTTCTTTCTTTCTTTCTGTCTTTCTGTCTTTCTTTCTTTCTTTCTTTCTTTCTTTCCACCTAGTTGTTGTCTCTCTAAATCTATATCAATCTTCTGATCAGTACGTGATCGATAGGATGGAGCTTTTGAGACCCAGCCTCGGAAGGGCTAAGAAAGAAGGACCTTCATTTCTCCCTCTAATAATTCTTCCCTTAAATTCTCTCCTAAAAGAAACACAGTTTGCAATATACTCCCTCAAGTACATGAATTATTTAAGCAGGGTGTGGAGACAGCTCATGCAGAAGTTATGGATCTAAAAAACAGGGGGGAAACAAACATTAAAAAAAAGGAATAATAATAATAATAATGGTGGCAGACTCCAGTAGTCCAGCAGACTCCAGCTGTATGGTTCAGTATGTTGGAGAATGAGAAGCTGTGAATACTGTAGCTGTCAGTTGGTGACAGGTTGACATGCTGTTCAGAGTTGCATTGTGACGGCACGGTCATGTCATTGCAGTATAAATAAACAAGCATCGCAGGGCTTTGTCATTTCCTGATTCGGTGCTTTCTGCTCGGCTTCTCATACCAGTCAGTCTGACTGGATTGGATAACTCTATTTGATCATTATACATATGACCTGATAGACCTATTATTTTACTGACTGTAAAAAAACACGACGTAGTTGAATTTGAACACAGTGTGTGACTAAACCAACACAAAAGCTATTACGTGTGTGGTGGCATCAATAGTACAGCTACCCTTCACAAGCATTTCCCATACAGCATGGCCCATTAGAGAATGTCATGACACCTTAACATGGACAGAACATCATAAAGAATTACTGTGCAGCCTAACACTAACATCCATCCCAAATTCATTAACAGTGTGTTATGTGACGTGTCAACATCATGTCTCGTTCTCTACCAAGGCACAATGGCACCACTGGTCATAGGCAGTTGTTTGCAGTGTCCCCTGTATGCTGTAGGACTATGATTAAGAGTTCCCTTCACTGGAACCAAGAAACCCAAGCAATCTTCCAGCATGACAATGCCCCTGTGAACAAAGCCCCTGAGCTCAATGAAGACCTGATGTGTTATGGTTGGAGTGTAAGAACTGAAGTCTTTTGCACAGAGACCCGACCTCAACCCCATTGAACAACTTAACAACTTTGGAATGAAATGGAATGCCTTCTGCATCCCAGACCTTCTTACCCAACAGCTTCAGTCACTGGAGAGACCAATATAGTTTTGGTTATAGTAGACAGACATGTTTGTGCATCCATACATAACCGGTGGTATTGAAGATTCCATAACCAGAGGCACCATGACACAACATATGGGCATTATAGCGAGGTATACACAAATATTTGACCAAATAGTTCTTATATTCACTGACAACTTATTATAAATACCAATATTTCTATCCAGTTTCTGTGATCATCTGCCCACTCTGCCATCAGATTATGTGGAACATCAGAAGGGTGGAATCAGTAGTTTTCCTGTCGGCTTAAACCAGTCTGGCCATTCTTATCTGACCTCATAACTGCTTCTCAATGGATGCGTTTTGTTCGTTGCACGCAATAAAGCCCTAAACTCTACAGCTTGTTGTGTGTGAAAATCCCACATGATTATGCCCACCTGGCATCAACAATTTCAACCAAAAGTCAAAGCATCAAGGTCAACAAGATATACTGTATGTTTACACAATTCAAGGTGATGGAAACATTGACCTATCTTTATCCTACCAAATTTATTAACCAATATATGCCCAATATTATGCGTTGATGCCAAACAAGGGTCTTACTAGGGAACTGAATGAATGTTTAGGTATGTTTTATGTACAATACCCGCGGTTCTTCAAAACAATAAAAAACAAAATATTAATCGCATGTGTGAGCTTGTCAGATGTTGACAAGGAATTTCATTCTGTAAATGTTGCAGCAAAGTGCATCTTATTATTAGACTTACAAAATAAAAGTTTGCGTAAAGTCTATGATTCCTCAGCGAAGGACTAATAAGAGATGGATGACATGCTGAGGGCTAAAAGGGTCTAAAACTCTGACTCATGCAGATCTTAAGGCTGACTAGTATAAGTTTCAGAATAACAAACATGTAATACTTATAAAAGTATCATTTACTTCTTTTACTTTTTTTTGTACTCTTGAAGATATTCCTGTGATCAGTATTATTAACTGTTTATTGATTAGCGTTACGGTTAGGCAACGCAGTACTATGCAGTACAACTCCATTTTGTAAGAATAAATCAATAGCATTAGCGTATTCACTCTAAATGGACCCAGACAACTTATTAGCCAGGAGCATGTATTAGGAAGCAGGCTTGGCTGGTCATACCAGAGTTAGGTTGCCCATGCTTTCCTGGCCTGGCAGACTCCCAGCCATCCATGGACATCACTTCCAAGAGGTAGGAACCCTTAGTTTCCCGATCGAACACTGCCTCGTTGTAGATGGAGCCCTTTTCTGGATCAATACGAAAGAACTGATAATCTCCACTGCGGTCATTCAGCAAGGAATAGGAGATCTAAAAAAGAATAAAAAGAGGGAGGGAGAGAGAGTTTGTGGATGAGAACTTCCATATGAAACAAAAGATAAAAAGAGGAAACTAGGTATAAGGGTTAGCAGGAGGTAGATGAATAAATAGATAGTCCATATGATTAACAACATACGTACATGATGAAATTAAAGGGGGGAAAACATTTTAGCAAATTATATCATAGTTTCTTCTTTAAATTAATCTGCATGGATAATTAAGCTCCACATAAAATAATGATTTTAATACATTGTCCAAATAAAGGAAATGCTGAAAATCTAAACCAACTTATATTATGATTATTAATATATTAATATTAATTTAATGTATTGTTTAATTTAATATAATAAAATATGAATATTATAAAATATAAATGCTGTGATGGGTAAGAAAGTAAATAAATAAGTTATTTTACGCCGTATCATTATCGCTTAAAATGTGCTGATACAGAAATGTTACTTATACAAGAAATAAAAGAAATAAAAAAAAAATTGAAAGAAATACAACCATATATTAGAAAATAGCCAGACAATCAAGAAACAAGAAAGCAAAATTACAGGAATATGAGACAGAATCCTTTCAATAATTCAATTAAGTTAATATTTTATGACTAGAAAGTGTGCACTGTGTTCATTAAACAATTACAGGGTGCACCAAAAAATTTGCCCTCCCAAATTTTTTTTTCCCCCATCATCATCATCATCATTTTGTAGTCTAATAACAATTAGTCAATTCCCAGCCAAATGATCTCAAATTTTACCAAAATGTGTAAAAACTAATTGAGTTTAATGTTTAATTTTTTTCTTTTCTTTCAGAGTGAAGAATGATGTTCACTAGAAATGAAAAGTCATTTTGTGTGTTAAAATGTTCTCGAATACAGTTAAAATAAAAGGGTGCACAGATGGTGCGCGTATCGAACATTTGTGAAGCTTATCGCTTATATATCATTTATAAGAAATCGCTTATAAAACCTACATCCCTTTGAATCTCTTGTTCGAATTTTGTTAAATAAATATTTTAATTTTCAACATGAAGCCTATTTTATTTTGTTCGCCTAGGACGTATAGTTACACAGATATTCACATTTCAATGAAATTTCATTTCAAATAAATTTGTGACACCCTGTAGATCATTTTTATAAGCTTATTTACAGGATTAAATCATGCCTCAGCTTTTAAAACATGTATGTTGACAGACTGCTTGACACTCTATTCATAGTAAGATACCGTTTCCTTGAGTTGAATATTACTTTTCGGAGCTGGAAAAATTATTTTATCCTAAGTAATAAACTGCCAAAGCTCCCCCCCACCTACACACACACACACACACACACACACACACACACACACACACACACACACACACAATTATAATTATGAAATCAAGGATTACTGTAAGTCCTAAATTCCCTAAGATTTCCAACACCAGTCTATGCAAAGTGACCTGCTTCACATAAACTGCTTGCCAGGACTCCGGTCTAACACAACAATCTCTAATAGCATCACTTTATGAATATTCGCTAACAATTTCATGCCAGTTTCCCGAAATTAATATGATTGAAAAGGATAAAATATATGGATGGTCTGTTTGCTCAGCATCTGACTATCGCAAATGGCAATTATTATGCCAGGAGCACTTCTGTACCAGCAGGACTTGGGTAATAACTGGTCCATGCCATCTGAATTAGTCTGGCAAATACAAATAAGACGGAGAAAGTAAAAAGCAAACGGTATTATAAAAATCTTGTAGGGGGTCAGATAAATAAAATAAGCAGCAACCTCTAACTGTTATAGTAAAAAACTGGCAAGCAGAAATGTATATCCTTAGCAGATGCACTTGTGTATTATTATTCCAGCCTGTGAATGATTCTTATTATATCTAAATTTGACATTGCATGGAAATGTGTGATTAAGATCATTTGTGCTGGTTAAGAGGTTGTTCAGACTCCCTAGGACAGACATTCACTTCAAGCTAAAGTCTTGACATTACTTAAATCAGTCTATTAAAAGGGTAAACAGTAGTCAGAGCACTGCTGCTGTTTTTTTTGTCTTTTCTTTGGATTTAATAATCAATTGGTTTATTTATGCAGACTATGTGGAATTTCTGCTAGGCCGAGCTGGAATACGACTGAAGACTGATAGCACTGTCCTCGACGCTCTGCAATAGAATAGATGTAATGGATGGATGCATGTGATGAATAAACCTATGACAAAGCTTTTTACTTGCATATCTGTCATTACTCATGCTTTATGAGCCTTTTCGGATGAGTTAGTAGCCTTGTTCTTTTCCCTTTTTTTTCCGAAAAAAAAAAGACCTTCAAATTGTCATCACTTCATAGCCATGTGAAACGGAAAGCTCTATATGATTATAATGATTCAGTAAAGATATGGAAAGTTTAACAGCATGTTACATAAAGACGGAATATTTGTGATGTCGACTTCTTTCATACTACAAATAGATTTTCAGTAAAAATAGATATATTAATTACAATAATCTGACTGTAACACAATAGTGGTATGGTGGCAGAGTGGTTAGCATTCCTGCCTCACAGCAAGAAGGTCATGGGTTCGATTCCATGAGTTTGCATGTTCTCACCATGCTTGTGTGGGTTTTCCCCTGGGTATTCCGGTTTCCTCCTGTCTCCAAACACATGCGATTGGGCATAGGTGAATTAGCTATTCTAAATTGTACATAGGAGTGAATGTGTGTGTGAACGGTTGTCTGTCTCTAAGTGTTTGTCCTGTGATTAACTGCTGATTGTACAGGATTTACCCCCCCTCACACACTAAGTTAGCTGGGATAGACTCCAGCGCCACCACAGCCCTGAACAGGATAATCGCTAGATAATGAATGAATGAATGATTGCAACACAAGCACATGCGAAGTTAATATAAAGGTTGCGTGCACGAGCCGAGACATTGAAACGGACATTTGTATTCCAAACATTATTGGCACACAGCTACTGGGCATGTTGTACATCAAGTATAACAGTGATTCATTTTATTGAGTGGGTTTGTTAATGTGAAACATAAATTACATCCATATACACATACGTGTTTTGCATTTATTCTTTCCACAGGCTGCTCAAATGTTGCCGGACTAAATGTAGAAATGTCTGACAAAGTCTAACATGAAACAACATTTTCACCATGGTACATTCAGGGTATAATTTAGAGAAATTTTTCAATTACTTTAAACTACTAAAGAATAATTCTATTAAACTTTCTCATTACTAAAACTTTGTAAAAAGTAAATTTACCATTGGGCTTTGAAAGGTGGATATGTACTTTTGGTACGGTAATTGAAAACCTGTACTTTAATTTGCAAATGCAATCACAGGTCCCAAATGACTTTCAGACTCCAAGTTTTGGATTAATTCACTGTTCTTAGTCTTATGTGGAACTTTCTTGCATTCTATTTTTTTTTCTGCAGAGAAATCGAAACTTCTCCAAGCTATAGCTTCCTCTTGTTTAAGCAGAAAAATCAAGCTATGAATCAGAAGCGTTAAATTTTACCTTTCCATTTAAACCCAAATCGAGGTCATTGGCAGACACCTGCAGAACCAGAGTCCCAACCTCGACACCTTCTGTCACAGAGGCTTCATAAATAGATGAGGTAAAGAATGGAACATTGTCGTTTACATCTGTTGAGCGAAGCAGACACAAACCGTAAGAGGTCAGCACTTTCCACATAATAACACGCAGCACTTTTACTATAATAACATCGCCATGAACTTTCTATGGAAAATTTTTTATTTTTTATTTTTTTTTGGGTACATTTCCCTCCATGCTGAAACAAAAGTACAGTAAAATATAACTATACCGCCTTTAGTTTTTCACTGACATGTATTTCACATATTTAATACTTGAAAAGAAAGTGTGTACTGCACAGTATTTGTCACGACAAGTGTGAACGCATCCATGTGTGTCTCCCCGCGGTAAAGGAAAGGAAGGAATGAAATTTAGGGCAAGATCTTTAATGGCTCGAACGATCCAAGGCACTAATCGCCATCTGATGTACTTCGAGCGTTTTAATTTTCTCCCAGCCAAAGTTGTAATCCATGAATTAAACAAGAGGTCCATTACGACTTCCTCCCCTTATCCCCCTGCTCTAGCTCTCCCTCTTTCTTTTGCTCTTTTCTGAGCTGCTAGTTCTGTTTTTTACTGCAAAGGGAACGCATACCCAAGTGTGGGTAAGATTGACACTGATCTGAACAAGGTGCCCACATTTAAATGGGAAGGAATGGCTAAAAGCAACCTCATCATAAAACTCTTATTGGATTAATATTAGGCAGAGGAGGAGGGGGGGGGTAGGGGGCAAGGATTCTCGATCAGTATTAGAGTGCACTCATAAATGGAATACAGCAAGTGATTCATGCATGAGTTGAGCCCAATTATGGCTTTGGGGAAAAGGCAGTAAATTCCATAGGATGGCATTAGAGGCTTGCTTTAGGGCTATATCGAAGGCTATATCGAAGGCTATATCGAAGGCTATATCGAAGGCTATATCGAAGGCTATATCAAAGCAAGTGGTAAAATTTTGAATATTTTAAACGGTTGCTCCATAAGCTAAAAAAAAAAAGTTAGTGTAGTTTGGGATTTGAGAAATTGGATCAGAATAAAGAATTGGAGGAGACCAGGATTTGAATAAATATTCAGGAGAAGTAAAGCTTTAGAGGAAATAAGAATTATATTAAATATTATACTTTTTAAAGTAGTTGATATTTAAAATATTGGGCCTAGAATTGGACTGTCATTTTCTCTCATCCTCCATTCATATTTATCATCTCCATATATCCATCCATTCATCCATTCATCCATCCATCCTTTTGGTCATCCAGCTATTAGTCCACATTCATGGTATCTCTCTCCATCCATCCCTACCTACCTCCTGCCATCTATCCATCCATCCCTACCTCCATCCATCCATTCCTACCTCACTACCTCCATCCATCCATCCATACCTACCTCCTGCCATCTATCCATCCCTACCTTCCTCCAATCATCCATACCTCCCTCCCGCCATCTATCCATCCATCCATCCCTACCTCCATCCATCCATCCCTACCTCCATCCATCCATCCCTACCTCCCTCCTGCCATCCATCTATCCCTACCTCCATCCATCTATCCCTACCTCCATCCATCCCTACCTCCCTCCCGCCATCGATTCATCCATCCCTACCTCCCTTACTCCAACCATCCCTACCTCCATCCATCCCTACCTCCTTCCCACCATCTATCAATCCATACCACCCCCCCCCCCATAAATAACAATTAA
>JAOUQX010000030.1:5536728-5548344 GCA_028566295.1 Liobagrus marginatus
CAAAGCATTTCACTGTATGTTGTACCACGTATAATGTACATGTGACCAATAAACTTTGAAACATGAAACTTGAAACTATATACTTGTTTTTGTTAGTTGGTCCTGTTTTTATCTTTGTTCCTGCAATCAGTTTCCCCAGGGACGAATTGCTGAAAATTCAGAACACAGAACACACCACCTAATAGTATAAGGGTTTTCAGCTACTCTAATGATTTGCTGGACATCGCTGGGTGCGGAACAGGGGTGCTGTTCAGGTGTTTTAAGTGCAATGGCAATTTATATGCATAGCATAATTATAAACAATCCACGTTGACCAGCGTGCTTCACAATGATTAAAAATTACAAACCACAAAGATAGAAACAATTAGACAGAAACAATTAAAATTGTAATAGAGTACCATAAAAGAGAAGAAACGTTACTTCAACATAATAAAACATTCATTCATTCATTATCTAGCGTTTATCCTGTTCAGGGTCGTGGGGGCGCTGGAGTCTATCCCAGTTAACTTAGGATGTGAGTTAGGGCGGGGTACATCCTGTACAATCAGCAGTTAATCACAGGACTAACACTTAGAGACAGACAACCATTCACACACACATTCACTCCTATGGACAATTTAGAATAGCTAATTCACCTATGCTCAATCGCATGTGTTTGGAGTCAGGAGGAAACCGGATTACCCGGGGAGAACCCACGCAAGCATGGGGAGAACATGCAAACTCCACACAGAAAGTCTCTGGGCGGGAATCAAACCCATGACCTTGCAGTGAGGCAAAACAATAGTATGCAAAATACAATCGAGATGGACAAATCATGCCAGAGTCTGGGGGCAGCTACAGATAAGACATGATCATCCCTACTCATCAACCTTGACTTAGGAATGGATGAAATTCTCCTGAGAGATCTGATTGAAAGGAGCTCAGTCATTCAAAACCGATTTTTTTTTGACAGTCCGTCAAAACAAACAGATAAGCTGGAGACATACCATGTAATTATTTATAAACAAAGTGTAATCCACCAGAATCCAATGTAGAGAACATAACAGTGGAGTAATATGGTCCCATTTCTTAGCACCCATTAAAAGTCTTACCTTGGACTAATTGTAATTGGGACATATTGCTGAATGACTAATCCCAATGAAAAGAGACTTAAAGTAGTCCAAGCTTGAAGAAATATGTGCTCTAGTTACTTTTTTAACATTGTTAAAAGAAAGGAAAGTCTTTACCTTCGATAAAAGACGAAGCTGGAAAAAACAAGATCTCACCACACAACTAATCTACCTGTCGAACTTCAAAGATTCATCAAACACAATTCACCCACGGTTTCACAGCCGAGGACAGCGCACACAAATTTAGTTTAGTAGTGACAGAGGAATCGGAACGTCGAAATATAATAGTTTCTGTTTTACTCTCATTAAAATTCAGGAGGACGCACAAATGTAGAGATGGAGCGGGTGGGAAGCGTCAAGCTCAGACAGCGTAGCTTTAGAGCGCCGCTGCCCAGCATCCATCTGGCAAATGTCTGCTCTCTACCCAACAAAATGGACAAACTTCTTCTGCTCTCCCCAAATAAATAAGGACTTCTCAAACTCTGCTGCGCTGTGTTTCACTGACAACTGGCCAAAAGAAGCCATTCTGGACAGGTAGGCTAAATCTGCCGCAATTCCAGCTGTTCAGAGTGGCATGCGACGCAGAATCAGCAGGGAAATCACGTGGAGGCGGAGCAGGCTTCTACATCAATATAACAGCGTTAAAGAAGATGTGCTGTCCTGTTCTAGAATTTGAGTTTTCCTCGTTCATTCTCGTGAGTGTCTACATTTCACCACAAGCGCACATAAGCACTGCTTTACAACTGGCCGATCAAATTACAGACATAGCGCAACAACATTCGGACTCTGTTTTAATCATTCTTGGTGACTTTAATAAAGCAAATCTGTCCCGCAAACTGCCAAAATACAGACAGCATGTTATACGTCCTACCAGAGATGGTAATATAGTACACCGCTGTTACCCCACAATAAAAGATGCCTATCACTCTGTCTCACAAGCAGCTTTAGGGATCTCTGATCACTGTCTGGTCCGCCTTATACTGACCTACAATACTGAAACCAGCTAAACTTGTTATAACGACTGTAAAAAGATGAACTTGCAATAATGGATTTACAAGCTTGTTACAAATGAACTGATTTGAGTGTTTTTGAAGCTGCTGCCAACGATCTGGATGAGCTTTCAAATTGTGTAACATCATACATTAGTTTCTGTGAGGATATGTGCAATCCTACCAACACTCATTTATTCTTATAACATTGACAAACAGTGGTTCACTGTAAAACTCCGACAGCTCTATCTGGCCAAAGAAGACGTTTACAGTAATGGGGACAGTCTTGTACAAACAGCCCAGAAACACACTGACCAAAGACATCAGAGTGGCAAAGAGAAACTTTTATGAAAGGCTGAGACTCCAGTTTTCTGCCAACGACCCTGCATTAGTGTAGACATTATTAAAAGACATCATCAGTTACAAGACGCCCTCCCCAGCACTGTGGACAATCAACAACTTGTAGACAATTTAAATTAGTTCTATTGCAGGTTTTAAAATACCCAACACCCATTCTGACCTTCTCTCCGTGGATCCATTAAAGCCCAAAGTATACCCGTTCCGTCCTCATCCCAGCCCAATTTTCAGACCGCACGGACAGTGCCCGTGCAACAGCGCATGCGCAAGCAGGACCGATGAGTCCACTAGGCGGCAATACGCACAGTACTGAGTGGGTGTGGAGTCGTCGAAGAAGAGTTAAAAAACAACAGATTGTTTTTTGTTTTAGATTCTTTTTCTTTTGGTATATTTTCCGAACTATGTTGCAATGGTGGATGCACTATTTTACTTTTCCGGTCCTGCCCTGATGACAAGACTCAGTGCTGCCCTCCGATGTCTGGTAGAGTATAGAAATAATTATACTGTGCATGTGTTGAACACGTGCATCCGTGGTTAGTATACTTTGAAAGATTCATGGATATGACTGCACGCGAGACGTGTCTGGACATTGAAAGTTAAGTATACTCGGGGCTTAACACCTATAGCAACCCCTCACCCCCCTCCTACACTTCAGATCAGTGAAGATGATGTGCAGCAGGTCTTCTAGGAGTAGAAGAGAAAGAAAGCAATAGGCCCAGATTATGTTGAACCCAGCCAGTCTAAAATCTTGTGCTGACAAGCTGACCCCCATCTTCACACAGATTTTCAAATGATCATTGACACTATGTGAAGTCCCTTCCTACTTTAAACGCTTCACTATTATTCCCCCCCCCCCCAAAAAAAAAAAAAAATTGCAGGACTACATGATTACAGACCCATGGCTTTAACAACCGGGCTTGTGGCTTTAACATAAAGTCATCTGAATCACATGTCCACCCAAGGGGCATCACTGGACACTTACTGGACCCCCTGCAGTTTGCTTACCTGTGGGAGGGTAGTGGATAGATACTTTATTTTTCCCAGTGAGAAAATCACATGCTCACAGTCAACCTTGGACTGCATTATATTCTACAACACCTGGACAAAACAAGGACTTATGTGAGGATCATGTTTGTGAACTTGTGCCCACCCCATCCTTCAGTGGATCACCAGCTTCTGACAGGTATCAGTTATTAAAGCTGGGAAAATTCTCATTTAGCACCCATACGATCAGCACGGGCACCTCCCAGGGATATGTTATCTCCCCACTGCTCCTCTAACTATAGACCAAGGACTGCCCCTCTAAGGACCCCTCGCTGTCAATCTACTGAAGTTCGCAGATGACACAACACTTATCGGCCTCATCCAGGACGGCGATCAGACTGCTTACATACAGGAGGTTAAAGAGCTGGCGGTCTAGTGCAGTTATAGCAACCTAAAGCTTAACACGTTCAAAAGAGTGGGGATGATGGTGGACCTAGAGTGAGCAAAAGGGCTGGCAAAGTCACCGTGGACTCCCCCACACCGAACCCACTTTATATTTGAACTGATGCCGTCTGGTCAACGCTACAGAGCACTGAGCACTAGAACAGCCAGGCAAAGGAACAGTTTCCTTACTCAGACAATTCATTTCCTCTAGAATTATGGCAACCTGGCCTTGTTGCCAGTTTTGGGGGTTTGGTTTCAAAGGGACCAAATACAGCAAAGAGCTCTAAAGAGTGACTTCTAAAGCGTGAAAACTATGAGTTTTAAAATCTTCAACTAAATTGGTTGACTACGTTTATTTCTTAACTTTTGTTTTCAGCTGTAAAAAACAGTGTGCGTTTATAACACTACATTTTTATTCTTTTGCACATGTATTATTGATGTTTGCTGTTGGACTTTTGATCATTGTCACATCCGCTGATGGATTTCCTTGACTTGATCTACCGAATGTGATGCCTGATGGCTCACCATGGATAAAATGCAGCATCTAATCTCCTTTGTCGTGTCTGCTTTTTGAGTTAAGGCCAGGGAATTGGCATTGGGATGGCATTGGTAATAAGTCTCAGGCTTCTCAGCATCTAACTTCCCAATGAGTTCTTTAGTTAAGTGCTTCATGAAGAACCCTGAAACAGATTCCCGACAAATCCCTAATTTTATTAAGAACCCATAAGGACCCAGTTTATTTAAAAGTGCATTTTAAATTACCTTATGCTTTTCTCGATGTTGGGCAAACAATCTGGCTATTACAATCTGGCTATTACAACACAAATTAAAGCGTCATTAAACTGAAGCACTCTTTAAATCACAGTATGCTAACAAAGTGAGATTTAAATCCCCTGTTTTGAATTTCACCAACTTGGCTCAAATTTTTTAACTCACACAGATTCTAGTTAATAATAATAAACACCAACAGACAGTATGTATGATATCAGTGGCAAAGAATACATTTCCCCCAAACAAAGTCCAATCCCAAGTCCAAAATTAAGTAAGACTTACTATCTATCCCAGTTTTTGTATTATATAACTAAGCTGTTGCATATAATGTTGTATATAATTGGGTTTTTGGTAGCATAAGGCTAAGTTGTACCATTGACAAAACAATTCAGGTAATGACTGGTCATGCTGGTGCATCCATTTCCTGTAAAAATAGTGCAGCATGGTGACATTTTACTTTTTACAATAAAAATATCTTGTTCTGTCTCCTTTTGTGAACTCAAATATCATATGTACTGTATTTAGGAAGGCCCTACTGTTTTCTCTCTCCTATATACACTGCCATTTCCCATTATGAGTTAATTAGTTCTGTTATATTGAAAAAACCCAACAACAATTCATTCAATATATTTGTAGTAATATTTCAGAATAACATTCTAATGATGTTCCATGTGTAATGATGGCAAACATGTTGTTTGATTTATTTGTGGCACTCTGGAAAAGCCAATTGGAAATCCCAGTAGCTATATTCCGAGTTGAACTTCTAAAATTTACATTTCTTCTTTTTCAGATTGCATTCCAAGATAGCACTGGTTATTTACTTGATACATGCAAAGCATAAAGAGTTAAGTTTAGAAAAAACAAATCTAATGATCTATGACAAACACACTATATGGACAAATGAACGGGGACACTCAGACCCACTTGTACTCCTAAAATAACTGCCACACTTCTGTCAATGCTTTCCACTAGATATTGGAGCATAGCTCTACTGATTTGTTCATTTAGCCTTAATAGTATCATTATTACTAATAGTTCTGGTGTTACTGTTCGATGACGAGGTTGAGGGGTGCGGATGGTGTTCCAGTTCGTCGCAAAGGGCCTCTGTCGGGTTGAGGTCAAGGCTCTGTGCCGGACATTTGAGTTCCTTCACACTAACCTTGTCAAACAAGGTCATGCTTGATGAAGCTCAGGGGCTTAGTGCCCGGAGGCATTGTCCTGCTGGAACAGTGTTTGGGCCTCTTAGTACTAGTGAAGGAATAATGTCCTGCTGCAACATACAAAGACGGCATAGAAGATTGTGTGCCTAAAACTTCGTGGCAACAATTGGACAAATTCAAATCAAATTAAAATTCAGATCTTATTTATCACATACACATACATGCAGTGAAATGGTTTTATTCCGCATATCCCATCTTACAAATTTGAAGGCTGGGGTCAGAGCGCAGGGTCAGGCAGAGCATGCGGCGTCCCTGGAACAACTGAGGTTAAGGGCCTTGCCCAAAGATAAAAGACCCGATGATGGTAGCTTGCCTGGTGTGAGGCTTGAACCGCAAATCCTCTGACCACTGGACCAGAGCCTTACCATTGAGCCACCACATCCACCTAGGACTCATTTTTATCCATTTAATGTGTATATATAATGTTCAAGTCACCAACCATAAGTGATGGGACTACGTACAATGGCATGCCGAGCCAAGAAAATACAGTAGATAAAACATGCCGACCAAAGTGCATGTGTTCAAAGAATTTCAAACACTCTCTCACATCCACCTAATATAAGAACATTCATTTTAAGCAATAAAAAAGTCACTAGACAAAAACAGGAACAACTTGGCTGACATTCAACCAAATGAGCAAAATATTGGCATTATACCAACAAATTACATCTGCATGAAAATAAACCCAGATATGTAAAGCCTCTTGCTGAGACGGGCACATATTTAATTCACTTTCTCCAGTAAGAGAGCAATTAAACTTTTCTCTAAACTTCATAGATGTACAGTATATATATATATAAAATTTGCATATGTAAAAATGTGTGAGCGATGTGGGATATAGACCTGAGAGATGGGCTGGTTGACGTAAACCCAGCCTGTCACTGGATTGACTCGCAGGTATTCTGGCTGCTCTATAGACATGGAATACGTGATCACTGCGTTTGTGCTGTAGTCATCATCATGTGCAGCGACTCGCAAGAAACTGGTGCCAATCATAGTGTCCTCCCGCAAGAAGTCTGTGTGAACGGAAAACGGAATCAAATTATTTTAATCAGAGCCATGGGAAGAAGGTGTGTGTGTGTGTGTGTGTGTGTGTGTGTGTGTGTGTGTGTGTGTGTGTGTGTGTGTGTGTGTGTGTGTGTGTGGTTATAGAGGTGGGAAAAAAAGCAGATACTTTGATTTTCCGTTCAAACCATGAGGTCAACGAAAAGTTGATTTAAAACTTGCAGATTAATCATGAGTGCAAAAGCTGACAGCCTGAATGGGAATGGAGAATAGCAGAATGCTCAAATGCTCACACTCATAGCGCAGATTCTCAAACTTAGGGCTGTTGTCATTCTCATCCAGTATGAGGATGTTGAGCTGGCAGATGCCTATGAGAGGATCCGGTGCCTGATCCGTAGCTGTGACTGTCACCGCGTACTCTCTTTGGTGCTCCCGGTCGAACTTTCTCGCAGTCTTAATCACACCTAGAGCAGCCAAATGGGAAAATAACATAATAGTGACCAATTACACTGACCAAAAAGAAGGGAAAACAGCACAGGAGAGAAGCTATTAATCGTTTCGGTGCAACCGTTTTTTTTGCCTATACATACCCAATATTTACTTCTAGACCACATGAGCTTTTAAAAGTTCTTAAATCGATTTAAATGTATTCATCTTCCACAGCTGCTTTATGAGGTTAGGGAAGACTAAATGTAAGGTGGTAATATTCCATGCACGGACATTTACAGATATTATGAAGCCTAGCAATTCACTGGCATGTTTTTGGAAGTTAAAGTAAATTTATTATTTGGTAATATTTATTGTAAATAGTATTTATATGCAACCAACCCCCCTGTACACTTTTTTTCTCTCCCTCACCCCTATTTACAGCAAACTTTCGGTCAGGCATCAAAGCATTTCACTGGATGTTGTACTATGTATGATGTACATGTGACAAATAAACTTTGAACTTGAACTAAAGGAAACCCACAGAACCGAACGGAAGCCTACAGGTACTATATATATATATGGAACGAATATATGAAACTTAAACTGAACAGAAACTCTGTATTCATTATTATTATATAACTATACAATCCTTCATAATGTTTAAATGCATAACTGAATAAATATTTATTAAATAAATCAAATTCAGAAGCAGCAGGTAGAACAAAACTCCCTCAACCCGAATATCCTTAAAACACATGTGTGAAATGCACACAATTCAAATGAAATGGAAAATAAAAATCTATGTTACATGTTTTTTTTCTCTTACTTTTCCCTTTTGTTTAAAACGGCTGCAAGGTTGATGCACAATAAACGACCGGGTTTCATGAAGCATCTCATTTTATTAAAGATGTCGAGGGTGTTAAATCGTTTCTTTTCACTCGAACGCTAACACATTGTGAAAGACTGTGATTTAAGAGAATTAGTGTGAACTTTAACATTCATGAACAAACTTCATTGTGTGTGACTTCTAAGAGATTCAAAGAAAAAAAAATAGTTCTATCTGTTGTAACCCGTAGGAAAATGGATATGTTAGATAATATAGTTATATATACTGTATGTAATACATATCATTTTTATTATATATAAAAATTCATATAGCAAGTCAAGAATTTGTTAAACGTGTTAAAAAAATTTTCATTCTGTATCTTTTTAGTTAAAATTTTTTTTTAATTAAAAGCATAATATTATTTTTGTGAATTGACATGTAGGATATTTGTATTTATATTTACAAAACAACATAAGGCTAACAGTTAGTATTGGGCAACTGCCGATGGCGAGCGGTATGATGGGAGACAGGAAGTGTGAGCACGGCAAGAAAGAAGCACAAGAAATTAAGACAGGATATGTGTTTGACATTTCCAAAGTAACCTCCAATAGATTAGGGTGACGTTTCCTGGCCATTCATTCATTCATTCATTCATGGTCTACCACTTATCCATTCACACACACATTCACTCCTATGGACAATTTAGAGTAGCCAATTCACCTATGCCCAATCGCATGTGTCTGGAGACGGGAGGAAACCGGTGTACCCAGGGAAAACTGCACAAGCATGGGGAGAACATGCAAACTCAGCACAGGAAGATGCTGAGCGGGAATCGAACCCATGACCTTTTTGCTGTGAGACAGGAGTGCTAACCACTCTTCCTGGCGAACTACCGGAATATAACTAGTCACTGAACAGTGCTTTGGTTAAAGGCTTGTGTTTGTTACAGACAATTAGCTAGCTGCTAATTCTTGGCGCAAATATCACGTTTGGATGGAGGACTCTGCACGTTGTTGAATAAACCAACTAGAGGTGCAGTTTGCGATATTTGTTCGGAAGGAGAGAGCATTGCATCGGGACTGAAAGAGTGGGACTGGTTCGGATGGGTTGTGCAACAGCATAAATTACGCATCGTTAGCTCGTTCCGTTTAATTTTATTTTTGCTCTTAGGAGTGAAGCAGCCACTAGGGTTCGCTATAACAGACCCAACCTACGATTCAGGCCTGCAACGAGAACCTGCTCGGATTATTTAAGTCAACCAGCTAACAGTTAACAGTATTAAGTTGCCAGCTAACAGTTTTTCGTTTACATAAAAAGTGACACCGAAAATTGATGAATTGCCAGTCAGTTATTATATTTGTGTCTATTGGTTTATTTATTTTTGGTCAAATGTCTATTTGTTTTAATTGTCGTTGCTCGCTCAGTAATTTCTCGTCTATTTACAACTATTGGAAATATTCAAGTTCAAGTAACTTAATTAACCGTTTGCACGTAACAGGAGAAGAGACATTTACAGGTGTTTCAGACATTAAAAGAACTCGGTTTGCTTTTCATACCTGAGAAATGGAAAGGGGTGCTACATGTACGTGTCAACAGTTAAAGAAGTTTAAAACTGGTCATTAATATAATGAAAAATAAAATCAATTTCAGTACATATAAATGACATTAGCGGTACATTGTAAGTACCTGTTTCAGGATTGATGTTAAAGGCTGGGACCGTACTGTCTTTATGCATAAAGCCATAAGTTACTTTTCCATTAGCTCCTTCATCAGCATCTACGGCGTGTACCTGCAGCACAAACGTCCCTGCCGGCTTATTTTCTGGAACAGACGTCATCTCCTTATACTGCTGACACTGAGATATACAAAAAGAGGTGGTAAAATAAGTTAAACACCATGACATGACGGTGTAATGGAACACAATATTCACAGCCCCGATAGCTAGTAATTCAGCCAATGAAAAAAATGAAAATAAATAAATAATAATAATAATAAAATGAAAAAGAAAAAAAATACAATAGAAAAGAGTGAGGAACAATACGATGGGAGCTGGAACAAAAAAAAAAAAAGTCCTTGACTTAATTGCATTTGCAGAGACGTTTAACACTGTTGGGATGAGCCCATGTAATTTAGCCATGCTTAGTTACATGCACACTTTTCTCATCTTCATAAGTGTGTGTGAAATAACAACAACGACAAAAAATGTTATCCTATCAGCTTCATATTAAACGTAACCTGAAACATGGCAAATGAATGAGTAACGTTATCTGGCAGGTTTCTGCTATTTGATACTTTTTAATTCATTAACAAATAAATACGCTATTTCAGTCAGGTTGCTTGCGTCGATGTTATTTATTAACATGGACATGCATACGGTTAGGTTTGGCGGTATGGATCTGTTCTGGGCGGACTCCCGCGCCCGTCCGAGCGCCTTGCTTGGACCGGGCGGGGAGAGCGGCGAGTCAAGCCCCCTTTTGGGGTACAGAACAGATCCGGAGCTGTACGCATGGGCGTAAGCGGTTGCTGCCTGTTATTTAGCCATTGCCATCGCAAGAGCGGAAGGCTGGTAGCTTGAAGCCGGCCGGAGGCGCGACGCCGCGTGATCGGTGAAGTTGGGGCGGTGAGGGGGGGGAGGTTGTTGAACAGCGTGCGGCATGCGTTAGACAGGGGAAATGGCTGAGCTTTTAAAGGTTGCTGCGATTGGTGTCGGAATCTGGAACAGCTGGCTGTCAGCTGGTGCGCGCTCGACTGACGCGACCTGCCTGAAATATCGCGATGCTTGATTTTCTAACATACCAAACATTTCTTTTGATAAACTTTTGCCTTTTCCAGCCCTAATCCCCCCCCCATGAACACCCCACCCACAACTCCCCACCTTCCCTGATCATCCTTTTCATGAAGCATCAGAAGATCATTGCAAACAAAAAACTCCATGATGTAAGATCGGCTCCATCTCTGAGGAGATCCCTTAATACTGATGTTCTTGCACCCAGGAAAGAGCTGGTTCTCATCCAAGAACACGCTCCAAAGGTGGCATGCAGTAGAAGATGAAATATGGAGGAAGAGACAAAAGCAATAACACAACATGAAGGCATTTTCCTTTCTCTCCTGCAGCTTCCTGGCATATGCCCCATGGAGAGCAGTAACGTCAAGAACCAACCAGAGAGAAAAGAAAATGCAAGTGGGGGCTAAAGAGAGTTGTTGAAAAAGAGAAAATAGTATATTGTAAATGATAGTAGAAATATTTTATTTTTACCTTTTTTAAAATTAAAATTAAAATCTACTACTTTTATTTATTTTTTAGGTATTTTAGGTATTTTTTGAAGTATTATTGTATGCCTTATTATTTGAGTAGATTGCAAGTAAGCAAGCAAGTAGTTAGGTATCTGTCTGTCTAGCTATTAATTCAAAGTTTCAAAGTTTCAAAGTTTATTGGTCACATGTACATTATACGTGGTACAACATACAGTGAAATGCTTTGA
>JAOUQX010000030.1:5609896-5622999 GCA_028566295.1 Liobagrus marginatus
TAAACACAATTTGCTATTGTACAACAATTGTACAACAATTTGCTGTTGCTATCTGTGGGTTACAACTATTATATTTATTATATACATTTTGTATATAAAGAAAAAAGAAGCACTATTTTAGCAAAATATTTTTCAACTTCTGTAGTGCATTTAAAAAAAGAAAAAAGACTTCATCTACCACCTTAAATGCCATGAGGAACTAAAGGATCTATTTTTTTTCTCTTCAAAAAGAAAGTGCTTTACTGAATGGACGAATTCTGAAGGTTTTTCTTCAAATGAAGACTGGAGAAGATAAACCTTTCATTTTTCTTTACACTGCACTTAAGACCATATAAAGAAGCTGTATCTATGAGCTTTTATATACCGTATATATACTGTGTGTATATATATATATATATATATATAAACATTCCAATTCATCTTCTGCTAGATTTCACGAGCAGTGTTCCTGGTTCTCCATAATTGAAGGTAATGCATATAAAAGATGAACTTAAATGACAGTTATTAAAACCAAAGAATTTATTTAATTACAATCCGTCAAAAAAATTGTAAAAGTCGGTCCTTCTTGAGATAAAGTGTCTCATAACCATAGTGTTCAAACAAACCACTCTAATTTGACTGTAGTAGTATGTAGTACATTTAAACACAGCACTATATGTTAATATACATGATCGCAATCAGCTAATACTATTCCATGTGATATTAGGAATGTAGGTAAAAATGAGGTGAGTTTGAATGATGCTACCACTGTGTGTTTCATATGTTCTTCCTGCAAACTCATGAATACTTTTGTAGCTTATTCATTTTCCTCCCACTGTCCAAAGACATGTGTCGTAGGCAGATTGGTGATGTTGCTAGAAACCATTTCCCAAAGTAAATATAAACTAAAATGCTTTTCAACTCAGTGTTTCAAAATTAGAACTAAAATGTTAATTGTAAAGATAAATGAGCGATTGATTGTTCTTTTCTGGAAAACCGGCACAAGCACGGAGAGAACATTCAAACTCCACACAGAAACACCCTGGATGGGAATCGAACCCATGAGCTTCTTGCTGAGAGGCAGGAGTGCTATTTATTTATTCTATTTAAATAGAAAATTGTCTACACATACTTAGCCATAAATCAGCCTACAACGCGTTCAAAGCAAAGCAAAGCAAGTATATATTTATATGTTAGGGCTACCGTAGATAAATGGTTAGCACTTCCAAAGATAAGCATGATTATATCACAACAAATCAATGTATGAAATGGTTAAAACTTACTTAATACTTTTTTGTTAACTACTTCTAATGAATACAAGTTATATGTAACAAATCTTCACACTATACGACGGAAATGGCGTTACATTTTATTACTATAATAAGCTATTCATATATTAAGAATTGCCTAAGATCATTTCCATGAAGACACTCGATTGATAGAGCGCTAAGAACAGGACATTCCGGGTGGGGGTGAGATTGGGATGCATTTTTCTGTATAATCACAAAAAAAAAAAGAATTGATCATTCATGTTATGTGGCTGACTTAGAAGACAAAAAAATGAACAACTTTGTTCAAACATAGGTTGCTTTAATACATAAAACATTCCCACAAACACGAAAATCAGGCCGTGTGCATTCATGCTCATCAGACAGCAGTCATGGTGCATTGCTTGTTAATTAATTCACATATTTTGTCTGCTTCTTGAGAATCGACTCTGGAGTATAGATATCCAAGGTAAAAATGCAAATCAGTTGAAAAATATCTTAATGCCTTAATGTAAATGCTGGGTAGATTTCTCTGGCCTTTTGTTTAAAGCTAATACAAATAAGTACAATGAAATGAGAGTTCATAGATGTAGAACACTCGGCAGTGGTAAAATCGGCACTAATCACAACAGGGAATACTGGGAATGCATTTCTAGTCTATTGTAAAATATTCTGTTGAGGTTATGAAGTTTATGCCTTGGGAAATTACACATCGGTTTACCTGGGTTTTGTCAATTATAACCCTGCTGTAGTGTGGGGCTGCATGAATTAGAGATTATAAGCAGGGAATTTAGACAAAATAGTAAAAATAGTGGGGCGCATAAAAATATAGGCTAATACATAAATAAAATGTATCTTATCTGGTTAATATAAAATATTATTAATGATTAATAATTAATAATAATAAGTAGTACAAGTATTAAAATAATAATAATAATTATTATTATTATTAATAATTATTATTAATGTTAATTAGCACCCAATATCGGTGTTACTTATTGCCATCAGAAGTCAAAGTATGAAGAGGTCTCAAATATAGCTGTTCCTGGATGGCCCCAGGAATGGGAACAAACAAATTTAGTTCATTCTACCTAACCGTGCAAGTGTATCCAATCACTAAGACTTTTTTTGTGTTGCATTTGTTGTAATCTACGCCAAACACACGGCCTTGTTCCTTATTTTGGAGAAGACGCAGATAGGTGTAACACTAATGTGTCGCATTTACCAGAGACTATACAAATCGGTAAACTGTCTTATACTGTGCACAATGTTGCAAAATTTGAACATTTTGTCAAAAGCTGATGTGAAATTAGGAATTTTAACCAGCAACAATCATTAAAATAAATAAATAAATAAAATAGAAATAAAAAAGTTAAATCCTTTGGGAAATATTTAATGGTCTCATCCAAACTGAGAATCTGTGGGAAGACTTGGAAACTGTGGTTCACCAACAGTCTCCATCCAATCTGACGGCGCTTGAGCAATTTGGCCAAGAAAATTGGCCACAAACATCAGGATCCAGATGTGCAACGATGATCGACACATATCACCGAAGGCTTGCAGCTGTAATTGTAGCCAAGTACTTGCCTAGAGAGATGAATATTTATGCTACAAACCTGTTTAATTAAACGTGAAAAATAATTGCGTAAAGTCATTGGGTGAAAACACTGTGTGTAATATATATTGTATAAAAAAATCTCTAAAGTTTAGTGCACATTTTTGACAATAAAATAGTTCTAAATTTGTCAATGATAACCCTACCTGGCTTTTTAAATCATCCAACCCATTATAACTTTAAAAGCTCACAAATAGTACACACATCTGACAATGGTCAGTAAACATTAGCGTCGACGTTGTACTTAAAAGCAAAGAAAAAAAAATTAAATAGGACCGACGTTTTCGCAGGCAAAATAATTAGCTTCAAGCTAACGCATGCGCTAATAGTATTCACTAAGAAGGCATCAAAAGCGTACAGCTCAGCATTGCTTGGACTGTACGGCAAAACAAATGCATGCAAGCCAAATCAACGAGGAAGGAAAAAAACATTATGCATCTGCTACATACACATTATCCCATTACAATCTCAGTCACTTTATAGCATGAGATCCTAAGCAGCTCTAAGCTATCTCATCTTTGTCTCTTCATTAGCCAAACCTCTCTTCAGTTTGTCCTTATGTTTCCACTCTCACTCGAGCTCCCAGTGGAGCTATTTAGCCTCCCGCAATATCACTTGCAGATCCTTTCGCTCACACAGTTGCAGCAGAGTAGCACACGCTCACACACATGCTTCATCTCATTAACTCTGCATCTCACTAACACCCCCTTGACACCACTGTGCAACAGTGTGCATCTTCTTCTCATTTCTCTCTATCTCTCCCCTTTTCTTTCGCTCTATTACGAACGCTCTATCGCTCAATCGTTTTTCCTTCTCGGGGTTTGATGGTAATATCGGTTAGGTGTCGGAGAATTTGGATGCAAATAACTTTTTTTTTTTTTTTACGTTGCACACGCGTGTCACACCACAGCTGTTATTGCGCCAAGGCTTTCACTTTTCTCATTTCACCAGATTGCTATCTTCCGTCATATACAGTATGGATTTACGGTATACACCTTTCCACAGCTTTAGGCTCGATCTCTAGTCAGATATTCTACTTATCGTGCTTGCTGTTCTTCTCAGTCAAATTCATACACAGACACAAATACACGTGGCTCGGCCTAAAACGTACTGGTTTTATACAGGGCCTAATTAATTTACTGTTGTCTAATTACAGTAAAATTACGGAAATTTTGTGTGGTTTCAACAGAAACGCAAGGGCAAAAGGGCAAAAGTTGCTTTTCTGTTTTCAGGCTTGCTATTCTTAAGAGACAGGGAAACGCACGACTTAAGAACCATCAACCACAAACGTCGCTGTCTATCAGACTACTAATGGGTGTTCCTATGTTTATTTCGAAATATTATATCTTTGACGTAGCATACATGCAAAAAAGCTCAATAATCATACTTTTCCAGTAGTAACTATACACTGATGAAATTTTCAACCTGCCCATTTAACAACCCAACGTAGCCATCGCTGTTTTTCAATAAACTAGCCACTTAATCCAACAAAGCCAATCGAGAACCATTCAGACTCCTACACTGCCACTGGCTTTCATTTTTTCCTTTATCTAATCATCACTTGTGGCATCACTGTGTCTAACGCAGCATACAAACACACACACACACACACACACACGCTCCAATAACTCATTCCTTACTTCCACCCAAAGACACATAGCTGCAGGGCACAAATGCGTTCTCTGCCACTGATGCCCAACAGGTGGCACAAGCAATGGAGAGCAAGGTTGTTGTTTTTTCCTGTATTGACATTTCCTGTGCCACCCATCAGCCATACTACTGATATCTCAACTAAAAGTAAAGAGGAGTGGTGTCCACTAGGGTTGTCACACCAGATCATGCAGCATCAGCTAGAAGATCCTTTACTTCAACATCAGTTAGCGATCATTAGTGCTCTACAGCTAGAACTTTCAGTCTCCGTACTGTACTCTGTAAAAGACTTGATGGAGAACGTATCACACACTTGATGGAGAACGTATCACACGTATCGCACTTTGTGCTCTAATCATTCTGACGAATCCCAGTCACTTCAGAGAGGATTTGGTTTCCTTTTCTATTAAATAAACTTGAAATTTGCTGCAGTCTCATCCAATTAGCTCACACAATTTAATTCTACTATCAGCGCCACACAAGGTCATTTGAGCGTTGGGTTGGCTTATTTAAATCCAGCAACAAGTACTGGTCATTACAGAATCAAACTGTTTACCTCTTTAAATATGTTTTGCTGCTCTGCTCTCCAAATGCCTCTATTGGTGACCATCTGTCCATTTTTCAACACATTCACAAGAAAGACATTAGGCGATGTCAGCATTGGCACAGATGCCAACATAGCCCACAGCCTTGACGATGATGAGTTTGTGCAGAGGCTTCACCACTCTGAGACTTTGAGTTTCGACACTGTCAAACACGTATTGTCAAATGTTTGACGGCTCAATTTGTGCCAAGACCGAAAACTAATAATTAGTTAGAAGGACTATTTGACAAAGACATGAATGAATATAGCTGTCGTTCAAACTGCTCCCCCAACAAATCAGTTATGACAACTGAACACTTTTCTAACTGGCACTGGGAACTTTATTGGTGTAACAGGCTTTCAAACCTGCAAAGTTGTTGTCAGATGAATACAAGTCCTTCTGTCAATCATAAATGATCAGACCTGGATCAAATGCTGCACATGTTTGAAATAATTTATCTGATGGCTCTCTCATCTGTCTAGCTTATCAAAGGTCTAGACTTTGGAGAGCTTATTGGGGCTCAGACGAAGAGACACTGCTAGAGGCTAAAGTAAGCTCTCACAACGTGTTGAAAACAGTTATGTGTAACATTATTGAGCTAAAAATTGCTCTGTAGTGTCTGGTAATATAGTGGACGTTAATATAGTCTACAAATGAAACTTGGGTCTGAATGAGGATGGAAGAAATGTTGTTGTCACCTGACCAGCACAATTATAACTGTATTATTCCCCCAAACACACAGTTGTCTAGAATGTCTTTGTAGGTTGTAGCATTACATTGTGTTTTACTGGAAGTCCAAACACTCCTCGATCATGACAATGCCCCTGTGCACAAATCAATCTCCATAAAAGTTCAAGTGTCCACACAGATCCCTTTGAAATGAACTGGAACACCGACTGCACTTCAGACCTCCTCATCCAACGATCATGTCTGACCACAAGATGTACAAGTTCCGTTCTGAATCTGTACAAGGGTCAAACGAGTAATGTGGCATTATAAAATGATAGTGACTTTGAACTGTCATATGTAACTTATTTACAGCCATAAACTATTCAATAAATACAAATTCACAGTGGATTTGTCACATACAATCATATATAGTACGATGTGCAGTGAAACGCTTTATACGACTGAGCATGCTTTGAAAAGAGACGACAGTCAAGATAGGTAGAAAGGAAATCGAAATAAAAGTAGACAATATAGATATTCTGCTGTCCCCCAGATGAGGATGGGATTCCCCTTGAGTCGGTTTATTCCTAGCACCACATTAGGGAGTTTTTCACTTTCCACCGGCGCCTCAGGCTTCCTCATTGGGATACATTTCATTTCAGAATTTTACTTCTTCTATATTCCTTATCTTCTGTAAAACTGCTTTGGGACAATGTCCATTATTAAAAGCACTGTAGAAATAAAATTGAATTGAATTTTTGATGGAATGAATTTAACCATTAGTGGCTTTATATAAATAGGAATATGGAGTATGGGAAAGTGTCTATTTAGAGCCTCAAGAAAGAAAGTGCATGTGCTATGGAATATATTTTCCAGGTCTGGAAATATCTAAAGTGTGTGTGTGTGTGTGTGTGTGGAAGAGCTTTTGTGAGAATATTGTGTAGTGTTGGGCAGGAAGTAGTTCTGAGTGCTGTGTGTTGGTGTTCTGGTTGAGGGTCTGAATGGCCTGAGGGAAAAAGGTCTTCCTTATTCTTTCTGTGTTTACCTTCAGGGAGTGGAAACGTCAAATTCTGTCAAATTCCTGACAGCTTGAAAAAAAAAAAAGCATGAAAAGTTCATTGTTGTTGAGTTATTTAACCAGCTGTTTATATGCAGGGATTTTATTTTTGTTGTTAAATACCCATACTATGGTGCATTTATGTATTCTAGATTCCATAGACAAGATGGACATGATCTCTTCTGAAGTCGTAGTGAAGTAGTAGGAGGTAAAGCTAACTGATTGTTTTACTAAACATAGTTTATATCACATATAAATTGCATACATCTCATATCCCAGCTTATGAATTTGAATGCACAGGGTCAGCCAGAACGAACAACCTTGGAACAACCTTGGAGCAAGTGAGGTTAAGGGCCTTGCTCAAAGACCCAATGATGGTAGCTTGTCTGGTGCAAGGCGTGAACCCAGATCTTCTGATCACTGACCCAGAGCCTTTTACCATTGAGCCACCACCATCACCAACAAATAAGATCTGAATAGTTCAGTATGAACAACGTCCAAGGAAGTCGACCAAGCAGCACGGGATTCTAAGCAGCTGCCAGCAATCAGTAATCAACCCATCAATCTATCCAATCAGCGCAAACAAAGTAGGTATATAGACGCAACCAACTTACCCGGAAGTCTTTGACAAACGCAACATCCCGCCACCATCCCAGCTCCACACATGCAACTGTTTTTGTCCTAGATCATCATTTTTGGGGGGATTTCGGGGTTGGGTCACAGGGGCCGGGCCGAACACCGAGCTTTGAGCCCTCTACACACCAAACACACATAACCATTATGCTAATAGGACACACAACATATGCATCAAAATTTCTGTTGGATGACGGGTAAGTGTGAACTCGTGAATTGATATTCCAAACATTCCGTACATTTGATGATATGGGAATGTCTATGATAACATGACCTGCTCGATTTTTTACATGTTTTCACACAGGAATTAATGTATTTCTTGCAGGGTTAGGACAAACATGGGTTTACTGGTAATGGTAATAAAACAGGATGATTTAAAGTATTTAAAGTCTGTCATTTTAGTAAAAACATTTTAACTACTACTCCTTGAAAAAATAACATCCAGTGTGTAACAGCGACTATTTCACTAAACACATGCAGTGAGATATTGTAAGCAGAATAAGTTAACTGAAAGGTTTCCCCCTTCTGCATCCGTGACCGAATGTCAGTGCTTGTGCGTGTTGATGTTTGAACTTGTGACTCGACCTTAAAAATGAAAAGAAAACAAAAGAAAACTTTTATAATCATAACCATGAACACCTTGTGTATCCTACCACCTACAGCGGTGAGAGGTCAGAGTTAGTGGAATTTCAGCACCCTTGGAGCGGATAAATTATCTGCAGGGATTTGAACTCTCACCCTTCAGATCAGCAGCCCATACACTCTACCACCACTGCACATTTATATATAATATAAAATGTGAATCCTATTTGGCTTCCGACATGGCATTGCATCATCACTAAATTTCATTGATAACGTTGACATTTTACTTCATACGAACGTCCAGATGTGCAAAACTGTTGTTCTATGGACTCCGAATAACCAGCAGGGGCCACGTTTAGCACCTTGATACCACCTTGTGCTTACACACTGAGGTCTTTCAACAGCGTTTCATAATGATGAATGTATTTGCTATAAATACAGCGCTCATACATCATTTCCTTGCATAGATTTCCTAATGACAAGGATGACATGTAGAAGCAATGTCAGAAGTAAAATGGCTTACTTTAGACTTGCCTGAAATGTGCAATCTAATGACCAATGCACCCACACCACCAGGAGTTCATTTTCAAATCTGTAGAAAAGAAATATGGTGCGTAGATACGATCAGAGCAGTCATCCTGTAGTAGCACAGCTCTAATAAGCGTGATAAGCTTCTCATAGCATGGGATCACGCCGCAGGATGCAGCACATCTGTACACAAAATATATGGGTTAAACGTAACCCAATTTGAGTCATTTCTGCATCCCAGTCCCAGTGGCAGGGCCAGGGCAATATGGAACAGATTACAGCTTGTTAATTTGACCACATACTGGCTTATGTGTCAAACCCCTACATTCCCGATTGCTTTATAAAAAAAGATGATTTATTTAGCCTCAGACACTTTACTTTTTGCTTTACTCTTATTTTAGGGTTATCCAACAATAGTCCTGATTATTTCTATCCCAGATCAAGGATTGGAATTTTAAGTGCAAAAAACTGTTCAAAACTGCATTTTAAGGAGATAAAGTGGTTTGTGCGCCTGCCTCACAGCAGCAAGGTCATGGGATCATGGGTTCGATTCCCACCCAGAGTCTCTCTGTGTGGAGTTTAGCTCCCCTGAGTTCTCCCCGTGAGTGCGCTGGTTTTCCCCCTGGTTCTCCGGTTTCCTCGCACCTCCAAACACATGCGGTTGGGCATAGGTGACTTGGCTACTCTAAAGCATCTACAGGACTGAGTGTGTATGTGTGTAAATGGTTGTGTTAACCCTGCGGTTAACTGCCGATTGTACAGGATGTACCCTACCTCACGCTTCATGTTACCTGGGACAGGCTCCAGTCCTCCCGCGACCACGGAACAGGATAACTGCTAGACAATGAACGAATGGCATTTGACAGCAAATACAATCCCCTATATAGTTGTAAACCATCTACAAGAACTGTAGACCACATCAGGATCCACTTCTGTCTTACGCTTTAATATATTCTGTGCTGTCTAAAGGTGCTTTTCTTTTCATGATTATAAAGAGGAGCTATTAGCGTTAGCTGATAACTAACTCTCTCTCAATAACAAGTCATGTCTGACATCAGTACTTCTGCTGGCACCAACCATGCCACAGTGCAACAAATTCACGGAAATCACATTTCGTTCTTATTCCAACACTTGATGTGGCTGGCTGGCAGAAATGGACAGTCATGTGGTCTTCTGCTGTAACCGGACTACAACAGCAGATAACCACATCAAATTTCACTTCTCTCTAAAGAAGTGGCTTTCTAACTAAAAAAATGGCATAAAATCCGAACTGTATATCAAATGACCATCGCCTGGTCAAAATCATAAAGAACACCATTCTGAAAATTGATGTGTGAATATTAACTAAACATTTGGACCTGCATTTTATTAGGGACCAAACCCTCAGACTGGCACTTAGCATGGACAGACCATATACTAGACCATCTTACAAGAGGTGAAAACAAAAGCAATGCCATCTCATATTTCAGCACGTCTTTTCATTAAGGATGAAAATTAAAATTGTCAGATGCGGCTTCATGCGTCTCAAGGGAACCCTAAAGCTCTTAACTTAAGTGTTAGCCAAATACATTTCCTCAAAGGCAATTGGTGATATCCAGATACTACGCAGTTAGGAATGCTTAAATTGAACCAATGTTAACATATTATCATATCTAAATAGAATAAGAAAAATGAAGCGGGCTCAGCACCCTGACTGATTCAAAACATTTTAAGAATCAATTTAAATGTTGACTTTTAAATAATAAATGAATACGCGGTATAATGGAATTCACGGTTAGACTTTGATAGGAACTACATTGGAAAACCCATCACTGCACAAAACAAATCTTGTTAGAGAATAGAGTTATGAAGGTAGAGAAAAAGGTTATAATCTGAAAGTTTATAACAATCAGGCAAATGTGTGCTCCCTGATACTTCCAGTAATGAGCACAGCCCAAGGATACGTCCATCCCAATAGCAAGCCATTATTTGGGAGCAATACAGAGATCAATGAATAATCAGGACTGAATTCCACCATCATTAGCCTTGAGTGAAGCATCTCATCATGCCAGCCATGGCTCCCCTACTTAACCCCTTTTGACTGGTGCCCATTGCAGAAATGAAAACAGAGCTGGCCATTGTCTGGAATACCAAAGTGTTTTGTGATAATAATAACAGCAACAGATGGCCTTGAGTTAGTATACCCTTGCTCTCCTAGTCACTTCTCGCTTTAATTCTCGTGATGTTTGTAGATCCTCTAGGAGTCACAGTTTGGCCATATTTATCGCTTTTTTTTTAATAAGGTATGACAAATTAAAAATGATATTCAAATCTTTTTTCTTAAAAGCAAACGGAATTTTGTTTTGTTTTGAGAGCTGCTTAACCTTCTTGACACTTTGCCTGTAGCGAACTCTGGGGTCTTGCTGGAGCAGGTGCAGAGGCACAGCTGGACGATTTTTCTTTTCTTTTGGATTGATTGTCTATTATAAAATCAGAGTTTTTTTTCTTGCCATTTTTAGGTGGCTTGTTGAGCTGGCATGGTAGCAGAGTTAACACTACTGCCTCACCGCAACAAGATCATGGGTTTGATTCCCACCCAGGGTGTTTGTGCGTTTGCATGTTCCCCGCATGCAACCCTGTAGGTTTTCCCTAGGGACTCCGGTTTCCTCCTGGTTCCAAACACATGCGATTGGGCATAGGTGAATTAGCTACACTAAATTATCCATAGGAGTGAATGTGTGTGTGAATGGTTGTCTGTCTCTAAGTGTTAGTCCTGAGATTAACTGCTGATTGTCCAGCATGTACCCCGCCTCACACCCTAAGTTAACTGGGATAGACTCCAGCGCCCCCACAACGCTGAACAGGATAAACATTCGACAATATATGAATGTTGAGCAGGTTTTCCTTTTTTTGTTTTATTGTTAAACAAACTGTAGATTCATGTAGCCCAACCGTCATCTTACCAGCATAAGGTCTGGACAAGATAGCAACTTTTATTGAAAAAGCGTTTAACTGACATGCAACACAAGCAATGAAAGTTAATTTAGTACAACTTTTATAAGCCTTTAAATGGTTTAAAGTTTTCTGTACCTACAAGACGTTCAGCCAACACTTCATGGGATGCCGATTTACATACTTGGCAAAGAAGGGAAATACAACTTTTAAATATCTTAACGCTGTTTGACATTCAAATGTGTTGGATATGACCGTCCAAGTTGGTGGCTGGAGTGTGCGAAGGTACGTCACGGCTTCCACTGTGTACCAGACCGAATGCACTGTGGGAAACAAACCTTTCCTCTTACATCTTCCATTCTGCAGTGCCAATTCCTCTTTACTATCTCTCACAAATCCCACACTCAACGTTGCAGAGAAATCAGGAGAGATTCTTCACATAAACAAAGTCCTTTTTTTAATATTAAAAAAAAAGCTTCAGATTTCTACACACCCAAGAATCGAATGACTACCACTAATAAACCACAGACAGACCGGGGGATCGATATTATTCATTTGTTGCAAATGTCAGAGCTCCCAGTGATAAAGTGCAATAAAAGAGTGATCATAAACATGAAATATTTATGAGCAGCAAAAGAAAGTCATTTTTTCCTATATCTGGTGGACAGCCTCCACATCCCCAGAATGCACCAGTTTCTATTTATCCTACTTTCCCTTTAGCCACCTTTACTTTTTCCTTTAAACCGTCCGGTGTTGCCTGGGGGAGTACAAATTCTTCTTCAAACTTTGACTCCACTGAAGAATTCTTTATTGCATATAAGGGAGTTTTTCTAGGCCTCTGTTGGCCTTCAAATTGTTTGCTGTGAATCAGGAAAATCTAACGTGTTGCTTTCTGCAAAAAAAATGTGTTTGATGGAAAATCTTTACAAATAAAACTGGACTGAATATGCGTGGAAGATGACATCCACAAATTACTCTTCACTAGCTAATAAATCAAAATCTCACTCATTTAAATATAAACTGTCTTTATATGAAAAGTATTTGGCAACCTTGATTTCTCAAGATTGTTGTGGAAGTGTTATAGACAAAGCACTGACCTTAACTCCGCTGAAAAGCTTTGGTTTGAACTGGAACGCAAAATGCAAATTGGACGTCCTCATATAACATTAGTGCCAGATCTCCCTAATTTTCTTTTTTGTGGCCAAATTGGAAACCCCCAAATCCATGCTCTAACATTTACATTTCAGTTGGCAGAAGCCCTTATCCACAGCAACTTCCATTTTATTTCAATTATCCAAGTGAGCAGTTAAGGGCTTTGCTCCATGTCCCAGCTCTGGCAGCTTGGTGGTGGTAGGAATTGAACCCACAACCTTCCAATCATCAGACCAATGCCTTAACCACCGAGCCAATTTAATGAATAACCGTGCTATGTGAAAATTTGGGACAGATGTTTAAACTACATATATGAATGTGTTGGTCAGCTGTCCTAAAATGTTTGCCGATGTAGTGCATGTTCACTAAATCGATACTGGTTTAACCTATCATTAGCAAATAAAACAGGCTTACTTTATCAAATAAAGCATAGACTGTAAAAAAGATGGACGTAC
>JAOUQX010000030.1:5663298-5673755 GCA_028566295.1 Liobagrus marginatus
TTTCAGATACGAGCCGATTGACTTACGAGCTCGGTTCTGGAACGAATTAAACTCGTATCTCGAGGTTCCACTGTATTATAAAGCAGATAAAGATTAATTTGATGACCATGATTCAAAATGTGTTTTCTGTTAGAAAAGCTGGATATAAACTAAACCTACACTGTATATAAGTATATGTTACTTCCTCTTATTTTAGGGTGCGCCAAGACCTGAGTTTTTATCCTTGCATTATGGTAGTGATACATAAAGAGTAACAACTATTATATGACTTAAAATAAACTTCCACTAGGAAACATTTACATTGTTATCAAAAACATATATTTGAAGTTATTCATACTGTATATAGCAGCTGCTGGATTCAGCTTTACTGAAAAAATCAATCTGAGCTAAATTAATGAGCACTAAAACAATGTAACAGACATTTAAGATTTAATTTTTATATTACTACAAACTGAATTCAGCTGCTGAATTCAGGGTAATGGTGTTTGACAGCGTTGGTAGTACAGTATAATAGGTTGATCAGTGTAGTGTTGAAGGAGTACAGCTGGACAGGTTTCTTTACACATTCAATTTCATTTCTGTATTTCAGCCTTCTATGTGGTTTCGGGATAAATGTCTTTTGTAAATTATCCGTGGATTATTTCCTTTTAATTAAAACAGCCTCGGTTTGGCTTATGAAGTCACTGGAGTGTTGACATGCTAAAAGGATCTATTCTCAGTAAAGACTCTTATATGAGGAAATTCATTATGGATGTGAAAAACACTTATGCTGTTTGATACAAATGGCAATCAGGGTTTGAAATGAACTTTTTCACTCACCGGCCAATTTGGCTACAAAGTTTTTAAGTTAACGGCCATTCAGAACTTTTACTAGCCAAAAGGAATAATAATAGATTAACTTGCATATATGCATGCGTATATGCAGTTTACATATACATTATTTATTATAAAATGTGCGTATGTCCTGCAGTCCCTACAATACTTCACACTGTTTGTTGAGCCAAAGACTAGCCACTCGCGCGAGCTTGCCACGTGGTGTTAAAACTTCTCATTTCCTTTTCATGGTTTTTTTTTCGTTGCTTGGTGGGACTTTCCTTTTTTTTCACCTGAGTTACTTACCCCGTCGTCGTCGTTGTTGTTTTTAATCTTCGTATAGCTTCAATAAAATGAACGAGGCTGCCGTTATTTTTTGTGTAGAGACGTGTATGTTCAAGTAAGTCAGATATGCGCTGATTCTGCGCAATACGCTGTATGTAATATATCATGATGATTCACGAGTTGAGTATTTGCGCTAAATCTGCGCAGAGTTGACTTAGACGAACGTTCTCAGTGAGTAAACGTCATTAACCCGCCAAAATGACTAGCGATTTGACAGCGTTACCCGCCACAGCTGATCTTTACCCGCAGTTGGGGTTAATTTCAAATCCTGATGGCAATGATTAAGAGAAAAACATAAAAATGGAAAAACAGGCAAATAAAATATTTATATCATTAATGGTATACTGATGTGTACGACTTTCGCTCGACACTGATTATACTTTATTCATACAAAATAAATGGAAGGTAACGAAGCCAGCTACAAATACATAGATAAAAGGTCTCTGGTGCCCCCTGCCTTCATAGAAACATAAAATTTTATTTATTTTTATCCCATTTTATAGTGAAATGATTTGTGTTTTCATACCTTGCCACTGCCACTCAGATAGTCAGGTATCTCCAAGCCAATATGTTAGCCATTATATATTAACAGGGATTCATAATTGCCAACTAGTCATTACTTTTTTTTATACACTGTAATGGTTTCACAAGGTTGATTTATCCTGGAGGAGATCAAACAAGACATTTGAAACAGACAAATTTGGAGTAAGTTATTTAATCTATCACATAAAAATTAAGAAGCATCCTTTACTCCAGGAAAGAGATTATCCAATCCTCTTCGGCCATGTTTAAACATGATTCATTTCAGCAGAGTGCTTCAGTAGTTCAGAGCTTCTGTAATTACACAATTGACTGATTTGGCTCTCTGTTGCTTGTGCTTGCGATTTTACCCTTTTAAAAATAACATCAACGTGCATGCACACAGACACATACAGTTTAAGTACAACTTTTATTAATACTGGGATCATCACAGTGCGTTTTGTTACAATAGCAGTGACTAAAGTTAACAAAATGAAGAGATCTTACAAAAAGGAATATTTGTCAAAAGCAACAAAGGCAGATCAGCTTTGGAAAAGAAACGGAAAACAACACAATAAATTAACCTGAAAAAGGACAGAGATATAGAAGCAGAACAGAGACAAGAGCACCTGTAGTCTAACTTGACTCCATTGAAGGAAGAAAAATAAGAAAATGAAAATAAAAACACACACATTTCATTTCTTGTCACAAGTATGATAAGGTGGTTTAAAGACTGGCTAAGTCACATCAATGCAGTATTATAGTGGTCAGAAGGGTCAAAGTAAAAGCGTTTCTGTGAAATAAAACCGAGGAATTTAGAGGCTTTATGGAGAAGACAGAATGGTGCCACGTTTCCATGGTGCCCGCTTGCATCACACTGTCCGTTTTGGCAGCGCTAATGGCAAGAGGAAGCATAGGTTCCACTGATGGCTGAGATTTCTGAGCATGAGTATGAGTGGGTGAGAACAACCGGGCATTAAACGCGTAAATCAGTCCTTCAGCAGAAATATGATGAGCAATGCAAGGCCATGCGGATGAAAGACATGTTGCACTTTTAGCCTAGGCTAGGCTGAATGATTCTTAGACTCCAAAAGCATATCTAACAGTTTAAATATCGTTAGTTTTTTTTAACCTTAGAACAGCAAGAATGAATGACCAACATTATTAATCAGCTCTTGGGAAGCGAACTAATGGGAAAATGTGTGTGAATATAGGAAAAAAAATTGTTGGGAATTTTGAAAGTAGTAAAGAATGAGCTTTAGTTTAATATTTTGATGCATAATCATTTTTTATGACCCGTTGGCAATGTGTGAAGTCCTAATCAAAGGAAAGAAGAAAGCCGTTTGCCAATGATGGATTTTACAAAGAACGAGAGAGGAACGAATGAGAACTGAGCTTCACTCACTCGCTTGTGTTAACACAAGATATCAATTTTCATCAAAAGCGTTTCATTATCTTCTCATGCTGAATCAGTGTGCTGTTTAAAATGTAGTAGCAAAGAAAAGAAGAAATAATAGCATAAAAAGATGGATTTTGGACTGTTGGCTGCATATAAATAAGGCATGTAGAACAAATTGAAACAAACACGGCCGGCGGTGGAAACGAGCAGACTGTTTAATGATGCGGAGATCTGTTAGAGACAAGGAAAAGATAGACAGGTGAGTCACCTGAGTATTACTCCAGGAGATACAGCAAGGGTGTGTTTGGCCCTGTGTGTGTTGAGTGACAGTTTAGTTCAGTGCTGCCAAGAGCCAGGATTTTATTCAATTTATCTGAATTAGTTATATACACAGACCCTTCTTTTCCACTGCCTATGGCAGATCTGGTTCTCATTTTAGTTGCATAATACATGCACAAGTTTAATACTGCATTGTTTTTCGGTTGGAATGGGATTTTGTTACTGTGATGCAATGGTGCATGGCAGCAAATAAAATTACAAATGGGTGATTTCATGTGACGCTGAAGAGAGCTAAACAATGCTGGATAAACAAAGTGAATCTATCGTATTAGGTTAAAAAAAAAATGAGCTGAAATGCCTGAACAAGTATTTACTCACTAGAAATACAACAAACAGGAATGAGCTGGTCATTTAGCCATGCTGAGCGCAGTACTCTAGTAGATATAACACACTGCTTTTCTGTGCTCGGTTTTCATTTGTGCGCTTAAAGTTGATGAATCCAAAAGTTCGCTTTGATCAACTCGTACACTTGATTTATTTCAACGGGAATCTTTAGGCTAAGGGCTAGGTGCTGAAATATTTCTGTACATACACTATATGGACAAAAGTACTGGGACACCCAACCATCACATCGATATGCCTTTTTTGGGCATCTTTATTCCAGATTTAGTCTCTGTTTTTCTCCTATGATAAACTGCATAGACTTCTTGCTTTTAATTAGATTGTAGGGATTTATTCATTCAGCCACAAAATGATTAGTGAGATTATACACTAGTGTTGGGCGTGGAGGCCTGGGGGTCTGCAGTTAGTGTTGCTGTTCAACCCAAAAGTGTTTGGTGGGATTGAGGTCAGTGCTTTGTACGGGACAATTGATTTCTTCCACTATAACAAATCGTGTTTTTATGAAATGTTGAGGCTTTGTGCACATTAGCATTGGCAACAGTTTGGGGAAGCCACAGTTATGGGTGTCCACAAACATTTGGCGGTATAGTGCACCTGCCTATGTACTGCTTATTGTCATTAGTCACTTAGGAAGACACTTTCACTTCAGTCTGATAAAAAAGACTTTCACTAGAAAATGGCAGACTATAAAGTTTTATATGTGATTTTCAAGCACTGGGCTTAAGACGACAGAGCAAAAGAGGAAGAAGAAGCGTGTTATCGTAGATTACTGTCGGGGAGATCCAATTTTCATTCTTCAAGCAGCAACAACACTAGACGGTTAAGCTTTTCTACTTACAGACACCCGATTCAACCAGTTACAAATATTAGAAACCTATATAGCCAATAGAGTGCGTAAATATTCGAACATGTAATGCAAACTCCCTTAAGCTTTTCAGCTAAGGCCCCTACAAAAATGTTATATCCGAATCCATAAAAGTGTCATCATGTAAATCACACTCGTAAACACGCTAAGTGACTAATTATACAAATGTCACCTTATTTACTTACAAAATAGCTTAAAACAGTGAGCTAACATAGCTAGCTAAAATTTAGACACAGATCTTTAAATAACTTCTGTAACTGCTACACAGCATGTTACCAAGCATGGGTTATGCTTGAGGCCAAATACTCGAACATAGTTAGATAAAAATGTTACAGTTTTCTTTGAAGAACACTAGGCAATACATTCTCAACGAGGTGGTAGTTACGCATTTAAATGTCTTTCCACCAGAAAGTTTACAGATGTGTGTGTACATTTTATAGCGAAGATTAGGGGCAGTTATGGGGTCTGATTACAGCACGACTTCATTAGCTATCTAGGTCTCTAATATGTATATTTATTGATTTCACTTATCTGACAAGTGAGATCTGGATACGTTGTGCAGGAAAAAAGAAATCAATTTTAGCTCCTGGAATGGAATTTGACACGTCTGATACCGAGAAAGAGTAAGAATGAAAATTCTTTAATGGTTTTGTTCTTCTCTTTGTCTCCATCTCCCAGTGCTATCCCAATAATCATTCCTTCTTAACAGCTTCATGTCTCAGTACTTGCTATATTTTGCTGTTTTGCATCCATGTTGTATTTTTCTAAATTCATTCTGTTCTCTCTGTTTTATTCTTTTCTTCCGTGTTCTTACATCTTCTTCTTTTATCTGGGTCAGTATGAAACATCTGAGCAATGTAAAAGCACAAGAACGAAGCATGTTAAACATTTAAACAGTATAGAAATACTGACTTATTATAAGAGAGTTGTTTTTTTCTTCTTCTTGAGTTTCACTACAAACTGTGCCACAGTGGTGCTTGAAAGTTTGTGAACCCGTTCGAATTTTTGATATCGATAAAGTCGGGACAATGTGGCAGATGTTATTTTAACCAGGGAGTGGTCTCTACTGTATGTGATCATATATACAGAGCTATACTGTACTTCCTGAAAGAGTGATCATCATTGCACCTGGCATATAATCCCAGTCACATGCCCTTCTCACATCATTCCCTCTGGTAAAGTCTTATACACTCTTGCAAGCAGATACGCGTTTTTTTTTTTGAATTCCTAAAAGACAGGCATTCCTAAAACAGAGTGCTCTATTTATGCAAAATAAATAATCCCAAAAACAAACAGAAAATATTAATAAGTATTACGTGTCCATTTAGTCGCACATGTAGTGGCCACTTCGAGCGACAGAACTATGCGAGACGGCAGGGGGGTTATAGTGAACCAGGGGAGCACAGAAGGTCACTCACAGACAGATACTACAGGACTAAAACAGTGTTTTGGCCGCCTATTACCCACTCCAAAAACAAATCCTGTCACATTTTGAAATGGGTACTCACAGGAAACCATTGTGTCCATGCGAAATTTTATAAAATGCCACATTATTTCATTTCATAACATGTCCTATTTTCTATATCAGGCAGTGGAATGCTTACATTATAAAGCACTGGATGTCTATTCTTTGCCTTCTATGCTTTTTTTTTATCATTTTTCTCTCTCTATGTTGTCACACAAGGCTCTACACCATCTCTTACTTTTCGCTTACACAGGACTACCAGGTTTGTGCCTTCATCTAAGCTCGTTTACCAACCTCCAGGACTTCTAGCTGAGTCAGAGCGGCGTGGTTGGAGGCTCAGGATCTAAAGGTGAGACCATCACACCTCAATATATTAAAAAAAAAAAAAAAAAAAAAAAAAAAAAAGATAAATTCTCAATTTGGGAGTCAAAAAACTAAAAAAATGAAATCACGTTTCATCCAAAGTCACTCATTTGCACATCCGATCCGCTTTCTTTTCATTCTTTCCACTGTCACACCATTTCTAATTCCTTTCCCCATCGCTTAGAGCAGGGGTGCTCATCTATAGCTGTGTATGGCCAGAGGTCAGTCCAGTTTGGTGATTTGTCCACTCCAACACACCTATCCGCTACAGCGGATACGTTTTTTTTTTTTTTTAATAACTTCTTTTTGCACTAAATAGTTTTTGAAAAGTCTTGTCAGATCTCAAAACGTGTCCATATTATTTTACTATGGACAATCACGCCTTCTATATATATTCAGGTTCAAAGATATGTTGGATATCCTGTTAAGGTATATGATCTAGCCATTGTTATCATTGATTTTTATTGCTTTTATTTTATTTGTTGATTAAGCATCAGTTAATGTTAATCAACCCAACTTAAGAATCCGCTCTGAATTCATTTAATTTAGGTCAGACAGCTAACTACCTTTAGCATTATGGATTATCAGTATTTATTATCCTTTGAGAAATCCGGTACAATTACGTAATGGTGTCAATGTGTGCTAGCACTGTTAACGCCATTTGCAGTGAAGATTAAAATAGGTTAGGAATGATTTGAAAATTGTCAGATATTTTAGCACGGGTCGTGCTTTATAGCAAGCTGGGTAGTAATTTCCCACTTTTTTTTAACAGATTAAGTTATTCACTTTTTTTTATTTTATTTCAAGCTTCAAGAATAAAGAAAACAATAAAAACTAAATCAAACCAGACCATGTTATGATAGTTCTCCATGAGTCCTGGGCTATGTTATGTGCTTATCTGTGCAGATCCTAGAAAGCCATTTGATATGTAATCTTCTTGAGCATCTTACGAAGATCACCAAACTGTGCTGGACTTTAGCCCTACATGCCCTGAGTTTGGTCCCTGCTTTAGGGTAAGCAGCTCATTTACTTTCAACATTTCCTGTACACAGTGCAGCTACACTGACCTCTAATGGCCAATGCTGTGTCTTCAAAGTGCTTGGCTTCCTCTTTGCTTTCTTTACCTCTACCTCTTTTTTCTTGTATTACAACCAAAATCAAACTACCCAAGGCTTTGTATACAACCTCTGCACCTACATGCATTACAAACTATTTTAGACTTTCTTTAACGGTTGAACCTAAAAGATTATTGCTCCACATTATATTGGCATTGTTACAGGTCAATTGTAAAAAATACATACATCTCGTATACACACCTTCAATTTCAGGATCTGCAATCAAGATTATTTGCTCAGAATAAAAATTAAAAAAACTAACATAGGTTGTTAAAAGATCATTTCCAAAACCACAAGCTGACCTGCAGCATAGACCTGCTCAACTTCAGCGTGATTGACAGTCACCTTGACCAATCACAGAGTGCCTTTTGCCATCGTTTCAGCTGGTATTGTGATGGTCACAGAGCTGGAGGTGGCAATGGGGCGAAATACAGGGAGAGTCTCTTTATGAGACTGTGTATTCTGACCGTCCTCCATTAATTAGATGAGCTTTTCCAGCACTAATTTGTGGGGTCCTGAATTAGGGAATGTTTTTCCCCCTAATTTGCAGATTCCTTGTTCTTGCATCTGCCTAGTGTCTTGCTAGAGCCTGACTATCCTGCCATGATGGGTAGTGTTAATAAGACAAACATGCGTCCAGACACGCTACAAGTTACAGTGGCCTGAGCCTGTTGTTATTTAGAATTTTACTTCTATTTTTTCTTGTGATCGTTACTAACTATAACGACTTCTTTTAAACACTGAATAGATTTTTTTTTAATCCTCTTCTTTTCGTAGGTGGTTCTCTACAGAGTCTGCGTGGAGTGCTTTTTTAAACAGGATTTTCATTTATCTTGCCAAGAGCTGTCACAATATGCGTGGTGCTGAACGGTCATTGGAGACGGTCTTGCGCAGTCGGACGCCTCGACGGATAGATACCAGCATGTCCTCTCCTTCCTGCGGTGGACATTTTCTTTGTGGATCACTCTGGCACTCTGGTGCCAGTGACGGAAAAGGGTACTGGCCATCTCCCAGGGCTTGGGCACTGGCCACCAGCTCACCAATTTTTTCCACCAAGCTGTGTCGGTTAGCAGCTAGCAGTTGGTCCTCTTCTCCTGGTTGCCCATATACACTCATCTCGGCACCCGCTGTGCCCCAAGCAGCGTTGGGCAGGCTCAGGCGCTTGGGTGAAGCCTTTACATACTCCAGAGCAGCAGGGGAGGCATCGTCTGCTACATAGAACACACATTCCTCACTGCCCACACGAGCTGGAGGCCCTGGATAGCCACTGGGTGAGTCTGGGATGGTGGGCGTCTTAACTGGTACGATGGGTGGCCGGATAGGGATGGGGCCTGCATTGGAGAGAGTGCGCCTCACACCAGGCTTTGTGGAGGGTGTTCGGCGGATGGTGGCAGTGCCATGAGTGCCTGGTCCTCCACCCCCACCACCAGTGCCTCCCTGGGCGCCCATAGCGCTGGGCAACCCAGCTGTACTGGCAGGCCGTTTAGTTTGGATCATGCGGCGATAGTTCTGAGCGATGTTGCTGTGCCGTGGGATTGTGGACGATTTATCAAATTCAGACTGGCCATCAGCATCAGTGTCACCATTTACAGAGTAGCAATCATAATCAGAGCCTGTAGGGGCATAAGAAAGACAGAAGGATGCATAAACAGAAAAGTACCGTATTTTCCGCACTATAAGGCGCACCTAAGAGCCATAAATTTTCTCAAAAATCGGCCGTGCGCCTGATAATCCGGTGCGCCTTATGTGTGCACTGAGTTCCAAAATCTAAAAATGTTGTTGTGTGACTTTGGTAAGCGCTCTGCTTGATTGACTGTCGGACCATTTCCTGCTGTCACAGGGACGTAATACGTACACTACGTACGCTGGCAGCGATAAAACAATCAGAGAGCAGTACGTAATACGTACAGTACGTGCACTTACCTCCGCCACGCCTCCGGTAGGTATACTACCGGTACGCTACAAAACAACATTTGTTTGTCTAAGGACCCCCGAAAATGGCACCAGTGAAGAGATCTGCTTACGAGGCACAATTCAAACTACAGGCTATCAGTTATGCGGTTGTAAATGGGAATAGATTTCATAGATCAATAGATCAACTAAACTCACTGTTTTGCTTCCGTTAGTCTTTTTTTTGTAGACCGTATGTTTTAGCATGCGCCTTATAATACGGTGCGCCTTATGTATGGGTTAAGTACAGAAATAGACCCCGTAATTGAGACTGCGCCTTATAATCCGGTGCACCTTATGGTGCAGAAAATACGGTAAGAGCAATAGAATTGTAGTCATATCATTACAAAAAGGATTAAGAAAATCATTATACCTCTATATTCATCCAGCAAAATGTATCTCAAAATGTTACTCTATATCTGCGTTTAGATTACATAAACTTAGATTATTTACTTCGATAGGAGGAATTGTTACCAACCTTAACCCTAACTAAACTATTCAGTTAGTTGTGACAATTGCTCACTATTTCTCCTTTTCTAGGATACACCACAAAAACAACACTAATGGTCAACTAGTAATGCCTCTCAAAATCGGATAAGCTGTACTAGTTCTTCCTTACCTGGGGTCTAAAGATATTTGAGGGGTTGCCAAGTCCACTCATTTTTTTTATATAATGAGTGAAATGGAAATATTTGTTTAATAATTACATTAAAATAATTGTAAAATAATGTGCTGCTGTTATTTGTTTATCAGGTTTAAGAAAAAAGTGGAACCTGTTGCTGGAAAAAAGCCTAGTCTCCTGAATAATAGCGAGTTTAGCTAATTACTTGCATTCTGCTATTTTTGCATTTATTAAAAACGTATATTCCGGCGTATAAGTCGACTTTCTACACCCAAATATTAATATCAAAATGGGGGGGTCGACTTATACGCCGGGTACAG
>JAOUQX010000030.1:5742712-5760404 GCA_028566295.1 Liobagrus marginatus
CGTGCTAACAGTGCTCTCTGATTTACTGAAATAGCATTCATAAAGCGGGACGATTGTAGTAAAAAACAGTTCCTCGGCATCGCTGCGCATCCCCCCCAAGGGGGCGCACCCCACTATTTGAGAAACACTGGTCTAACTTAACATAACTGACTGCTTTTTACAAAAATGAAAAACTTTACAATCCGTAATCCAACCCTGATCATTGATCTTAAAAGAAAAATGTATTCATTCATCTACTGCTCATCCTGTTCAGGACTGCAGGGGGACTGGAGTCTATCCCAGCTAACTTGGGGTGTAAGGCAGGGTACACTTAGGACAATCCCAAGTTAATTGCAAGGCTAAAACTTTGAGATGGTACCAGTCACACTCACATTTCACTCCTATGGACATTTTAGAGTAGCCAATTCGCCCATCCCCAATTGCACATCTTTAAAGGGAGGAGGAAACAGGTCCAGAAAAAAGTTGTCAATTAATAGGTTTTAAATTGTGGCCTCTGGAATGGATCATGATCAAGCAAATTCCAATCAGAACTTCAACTGAATGAAGCTTATTATGAATGAGCTATTGCAAAATGTTCAGTTAAAAAAAAAAATAATAAGTGGATGGGGATTTTTTTTTTTTTCTTTTTTTTTTTTTTTAAGTCCAGTGTAGCTGTAAGAAGTGGACTCAAACGCTTTGATTTTACCTGGTCTCTGCAGAAGAACGGTCCTGGTTGACGACTGCACACCTGACACATAGAATCCTCCAAATATGGGTCAATCTGAACCTAAAAAGAACGCAGTTTGTCTAAACATTTAACATTCAGACTTTATAGGAAACAACATATATTTACAATTTAACCGTGACTACAGTAGTAAAATTACATAGTTGAATTTTATACCTTTTTGGTAAATTTCGGGGTTTTTATTTCAACAAACGCAGCACTTACAGCCTTCAGGTAACTGCGCTGGTTGTTAAAGGTTACGCGACCAGACCCTTAGAAGGAATGACAATATAAATACAAGACTCCTAAATCCGAGAGGCACATCAATCCTAAAAATGTTTTGTTTTATCTTAAACAAAAAAACAAAAAAAACAACTTGCCACCACTCATGGTTAATTTCTGTATTGCCTTTTATCAGGGGAAAGAAAACCGGTAGCATGTCATGTCACCAGATCAATATTACATTTTATTTCATTCACTTTTATCAATAGACATCATCCAAAAGACATAACTCTAAAAATATGTTATATGTATCCCAATGAGCAAGCCTGGGGAAACCATCTGGCACTCTGAAGTTTGAATCTTACCGATCGGGTATTTGTGCTTGTCCGTGTCAATTCCAGCATACATCACACCTCCAAACAGGTCATTCATAATACTTGCCAAGGCCTCAGCATTGAGCATGCCATGTAACGCTCCCACAAACACAGTGTTACTAGGGTCTAGCCGCTGAGAAGGGCAGCGAACATAATTGCTGTCAGAGATCACCCATGGGATCACCTGCACCTGGAAAGTACACAAAACAGCATGGGGTCCCAACAGAAACATGACAAATGATTAGACGCCAAACAATCACACCAGTCTCCACTTCAATTAAGGGGCCTATCCATGTGTTCTAGCATGAGCATAAAGCAAGGTGTGAATTTTTCCAACCTCACAAAGGTAAAGCAGATTTTAAGCTTACATCTTTGCAGCGCATCCTCCTGCTAGACATTTTGAAGTAATACTCGCTGTAGCCCTCAGGATGAAGCAGATCCTGCGTACAGGCCTGTAGAAGAGCACGTACCGACTTCTCGCACTCAAACACCAGGTACACGTATCCTACAACAGATAAGTCAGTCACGGCGCAGACATGGAACTCCCTGAAAACAGTCACTCAATGATAACTGGCCATGAGTCTGGCAACTTGAAGTCAAGGAATGAAAGCAAACCTTACACCGCATGCAGTTTTGACTAGTGAAACTTAATCTTTACTAAAACCCAGACACCCTTTGAATTTGTACCTCCTAATACAAGTTAGCCAAATCCCAGTGTCTCAACCAACTGCAGGTGCACACCATCTACAAAGTGCTGGAATAAACTGAATAACCTACCCACTGCATTACCTTTAGGCATATTACCTTTAGGAGGGCAGCGAGGATGCTTGCCATCCTTACCAGGCCACTCCACATTCAGTGGGCCATAACAACTGAATGTGTTAATCAAGCCAGCTAAAAGGAAAAATAAATAAATAAAAACAAAATGACAAGTAATCACATCTACTTTAACGTGATTAAAACCTCACCCTCAGTAATATCCCAAGGAACTCCACCAAGGAAGACCTTGCAGGAATAAACAGGGTTTTTGTAGTTTCTGGATGGAAGCTGACCACTCCAGGTGAAGGTGGCTTCATTAATTGCTGGAATGTCAAGAAAGATAAGATATTAACTGCATTAACAGACATTTTATAAAATTCGCCAAACAGGGGCAAGTTTTAGTTTAGTGTTTCATAATGTGCTTTTCTTAATGGTGTCTAAATGCAGACCTGCCAACTGGGGGGGGGGGGAAATGTTTGTGACAATTATTTTGACAAAGTACAAAATGAAATACTATCACCTGCTCAGCAGATGCATTAGAGCCACCATTTGCATCAAGCTACAGTAGATAAGAATTTAGGGGACTAATAGCAGGCATTTTTTCAGTCCTCTGCTTGCTAGATGGGAGGAACCCTACACCTTGACTATGCCCAGCGCTTCTTTAGCTGTTGCTTGATTCTGGCAACATGCATAGGGTAAGCACAATGTGCCCAGAGTCAACACCAGGGTTCTGCATAGTTTAGTGATAAATTGTACCAGTGTACTTGGAGGTCAAAATGCATAACTACACAAAGTGCATACAGATTGGCAGGTCTATTAATGGGGGGCCCTTAGTGAAGTCCAAATGTCAGAAGGTGCAAGCTTTTAGAACATGGTTGAAACCCACTTGGCATACCTGCAGCTTGTCTGTGAAGACGAGCCTCTCTCTCGATGCTGAATGGGCCATCTGGGGTCTCCAGCAGGTCCCAGTTGGGCCAGACTGATGCGCCAGGCCAGCGGCGGGACACACTGCTGCTAGGGGAAGCGCTGGGTGGAGGTGTCAAAGGAGAACTGTCATGGTCCAGACGGGCACCAAAACTAAGCTTTAATGGGTCTTTCGGCATACTAGGCATGAAGGGCACAGAGGGGGAGATCCTCAATGAGGACTGAAAAAAAGAATTTCAAATTAAAAACAGATCTATAGAGCAGCATGCCAACATTGTGTTACACCAAGCATGAAAGTCACTTACCAGCAGATCAGAAAGATGATCAGAACCAGAGCTGAAGCCACTGGTCTCAGAGTCCACAGGGCTGCTAGAATGGGAACCCAGCAGTGAACGCGAGTGTATGCGTGCCAATGCTGGAAACTTCTCTAGGAAGTCTGAAGCGCCAGTATTGGGCTCATTTGGGATTAAGCCCTGAGGCTTGTTCAGAAGTTGGCCTAGAGGGCTTCCCAACATTCCAAGCACTACAACACAGCATTCACATTAATGTAAATACTGCCACAGCAGAAGATGCCATTTAGAAGCATGGGGTGCTTTCAAAATGGATGCATGTGGTAAAACATGAGCGCACACAAAGAAAGAGCTCCTCATTTAGTGTTAACCAGAACTAGGAAGAGGCAGAGCATCAGACACACAGAATTGGAGAGTCACTACACAAAGTTCTGACTTTCTGAAATGTCACTTCTTGATGCACAACAAAACCAGTAACTTGCTTTTTTTTTTTTTATTTCCCCAACATTAAATTAAAATGTAAAAGTCCACCAAAAGAAATGGGCAAGCCCTCCTTTATATGAATGCCTAGCTTTACTTTAAACTAGAAATACAAATGAATATTGAAATGATAAAAAACAATTTGGTGGTAGTTAAGCAAATGTGAAAAATTACTTTAATATAAGAAATGGATTAAAAACAACATTACTTACTCGAGTTGTTCGGGGCTGATTCGGAGTCATGGCTGCTCCATGGCCTCTCCCAACCGGACAAACTGAGGGATTGCAGGCCCAGGCCCAGCTCAGTGACATCAGGCAGAGCACGAGATGACTCCTGCCCATTGCTGGGAAAAAGCATCCTGCTCCGGACAGCACACGGATCAGAGTCTGTACGCTCTGTAAATACAGCAGAGAAATAAAACAAAAGTACTTGTATGCTCTGCATCAGCTGCTAGGATTTAAAAAGACAGTTCAAAATCAGCCTCTACACTACTGAAACACGGATTCTCTCCAAGCGCCGTCACAGAATAAATCTGCAAGCCGGACTGCAGAAGGCCACTGCAGATGCCATGCAGTGGCATGTGACCGAGGTGCCTATGCCCGACACTCTGCTGTGAATGATCAGCCCACAGCAACCACTAAATTCCTCACGAATTCCCATGCAGGCAAACAATCTGCAGTCTCCCTTAGAGCTGCTGTCCTTCGTCTGAGGCAGTGCAAGTGTGGTGGGAGCTGCCGGCTGACGAGAGAAGGAGATGAGATATGCCTGGAAAATCACGAAGGTAGCAGCTTCAGACTGCATGATAGAAGCGCTGCAATGCTCCAGCTGAGCTGGATGACGTCCAGGAGCACCAGGACTGATTCAGCAGCATCAGCGCATGCCTCTGTTGCTCGACCATGCATGACCAATGCAATTCTAGATGAGGCAATGTGCATGCTCAAATTAGTTCTCAATTCTCTTGAGGTCACACAGGGAAAGAAAGCCTTTTAATGCAGGGCCCATCTTCAGGAGATTCATTTACAAAACAAACTACTGTTCCACTAATCAGAAACCTAAAACTTGAAAATGGCCAACAGACCCAGAAACAAGTTAAGATTCGTCAAAAGGACTTTTCAATACAACAAACAAGGCAAGGACAGTAATTTCACCTTCACCAGATGAGAGCTTTACATACTTAACATTTTTTCAAGATTTTGACAAGACTCAGGTTGGGGGATCAGCCATAACCAAAAGCTCAACCACATGCCCTCCAAACATGTAAACAGTTAACAATTTAATCAGTTAAACGACTAAAGTGTAAGCAGTCTAAAAGAGCAGCAAGCTCTGCAGTTTGTTTTAAAGGAAAAAAAAAGTAGGTACAAAATTAGTGCTGATGTGGCATAAATAGTGCATTTGGGCCCAACAAGTATGCTTCATTTAAGCCTACATCAAATTCACACTTAAGTGGAAGTGCTTTAAAACGAGAAGGGCCAAGGCCGCATGCTTGATGGTTGGGTTCATGTCTTTAAATAATTAGTAAATATTCATAAACAAAACAGACCTCAGGGCAAACTGTACTAAATTAATGCTGCTCCACATCTTGGCGGCGAAACGTTTTATTGCAAACTATCAGTTACACAAATGGTGTAAAACCTAGTTGAAATTGCTAATCCAAGTTACCAATCAAAGAATCCCGTTTGCTTTTGGCACTTGGAGTGGTGCACACCCCGGTGAGGTCCAGAGAGTTACCCAGCATGGTGTTCATCCTACGGAATATGTCCGCATTACTGCACGTGGACAGGGCTGGTGTCTCTGAATCCCAGCGGTTAAGGGCTCTGGGGTTATCTCTCTGGGGAAACAGAAAGAGGACACACTTGCAGTAACACGCAGTGCCACAGAACATAATCCCATTTGAGGTTTCTCATACTTTACCTCGCAACTTTGATGAAAATTTGATTATAAAAAACGTATCTTTAAAATACCGCAAAAGAAAACTGAAGCTAAAGGCCCACTGGTGCACGAGGTAAAAAAAAAAACCATAAAAGAAAAAAAAAAAAAGCTTTAAATGTAACTACCACGGGCAATAAACTATTTTTCACGTGTTTTTCCTTAATGTGCACGTGCGACTCTTTAAGCGTCCTACAACTAAAACATAAGTTTATTTTACTTACGGAAGATAAAATAACGAGAAACGCTAGTAACAAATTCAAACGTTAGCACAAAGCTAGAAATAACGCAGTGACAACACAAACACGACCTCAGAACGTCACGACAAAAACAAAACAGCTCATTGGTAGTTAAAGGGAAACCATTTTACTATTTTTATTTTTATTTTATTTTTTTTTACAAGAAAAGAAACTTACCAGAGAAAACGCCATGGTAGAATTATCAAAGAGAATTATATAAAACACCAACACACTTTTCTGTCACCGAATAGTGTACTTAAGCACTCGGAACAAAAATCAGCTCTCATTAGGAGCATGTGTGTACGCTAACGTCGCCTGACCTCGCGCTGCTTTCATTGGCTATGCATATTGGCCAATCAGAAACCGATGCGTAAATTGGCTCCACATAGGTTGCACGTGCTCGTCTAACTATAAACGAAGGCGTTCCTGCAGCAGTATTTTTATGAATAACCTTTTCAATCGTCGGACGTGTTTACACTTTAAAGTAGCCAAATTAATCTGGCAGTTATATAGCGATAAAATAACTATTTATATATGAGCAGACGAAAACAGTAACTGTATCCTTGAAACGCTGTGGTTCCTTAATTATGATGGTAGTATTTTGAGTATATCCTAAGCATACCATTACCATACATAAGCAACCTAACCATTGTTGCTATATGACCGATATAGAACACCCCCCCCCAACCCCCAACCCCGCGCTTTAAGTCTATGACGTCACCAGTTTGTCGGCCGGGTCGGTTACCAGGATCGGGTCTGCCGGGAACTCGTTGTCACACTGGTTCGTATAAGTAATTGGTGGGAAATTGGGGGAAGTGGTAGCTCAGTGGGAAGGTGTGATGTGAAGGCCTGGGTTCGACTCCAAAACACTGACAAGCAACCACTACTGGAAAACCAGCTTTTCTCCTGGGCCCCTTTTAACCCGGTTGTGCGCTTAATAAGAGCGTCTGCCGAATGCTGTAGATGTAGATGTAATTGCAGGTGACATTGCAGATTGTAGTAGCCTGCAAATCATTCGCAGTTTGTACACTAAAGTAGGATTTAACCAAATCGTTCCAATCCACGATTATAAACGTTTCACGCAATTGTTTCCTGTTTTCGTGTCACTAAAACGCCGTCGTATGCATCCGCCATGTTAGTTAAACAAAGTGACATCTAGTGGACAAAACTAGTAATAGCAATACGATTCACGATCATCGCATACTGCATGTTCAACGCTTGCAGGAATGGAAAATACGTATATAAAACGATTTAGCCAATTTGACCATCGATATCCAAGCGGCCGCATATTCGAAAACAATTCATTCAAAAATCTTTTTGCCCAGCCTTTGTGCATATGCCGAAACACCCAATATTCCAATTAGAAAGTGGCTTACCTTTTAAAATAGTTTATATTCGTGTATTACGGTTTGAAATATAATTGTCAGTCAAAACATTCAAGTTAAGTAAAACTTTAGAAAATGGTCAAATCTCATAACCACAGTGAAATATTAACTGTTTCACTGTATCCAAAGATAAGTTTTATATATGCACTCTGCGACCTCAATGTAATGTACTAAGACAAAAACCCACCACCCCCCAGCTCACCGCTAGAGGGCAGTATTGGCCACGGAAAGCACTACAGCAGCACTCAGTGTTCCTTGAGATTTAACTTCAGTCCCAAACCTAGAGCCTGGCTGTCCAGTCTTGCCAGACCTATAGACTACATAGGCTATGTATCTTTTATTGGCCAGCCAATCAGTGACCTTCAGCATTAACCGTTCAGTCAATGGTTTGTGTGCATTACCTCTGAAGCTGCTAATGTGCAGGGCAGTTCAGTCCTGAGCTTAAGGGTGCAGCTTGCAAGTAAAACATCTGTTGTTTTTTTTAAATTACACACGCAATTCACAAGCCAGAAACAGACACCGCCAGTGTAATGCATTAATGGTTTATTGCATCATACAATTTTCAACTTTTCTCTTTACAAATAAATGCTTTTTTTGAGGTTCTAGAATCCTTTAAAACCCCTTCATGCATCATTTAATGTTCATGCACCATCACAAACATACCTCCTTCTACAGCAATCTAATGTTAAGTCATGTCACAGTGTTGGACTCATCAGCATGATGAACCCAACAAATGAAAAAACACAGTTCTACAGGATATTAACTAGCAAATAAACAAAAATAACTTATTTAATACAAGACTCTTTCCCCCCACCCACCCCATATAGACTTATTTATACATGGATTGTCTGTATTCGGCAAGGCCAAGCAGTCTTGTATGAACACTTGACAAGCCTTAACAAGATGGCACATACACAACTTGACACCCAACCCCTCTAAACAAAGCTGGCTACTACTTCATATCCAACACAAAGGACTAAGGTAACAAATGATTAGATGACACCACAGATGAAATACATCTGACAAGGGGCAAAGACTATTTATCTACTGTAGTTCAGGACAAAACGAGAAATAAAAATGGATTGGCTCAGACCCTGAATTGGAAAATTAGCAAGCAGCCTTTCAACTTCTTTGCTTAATATAAACTCATTCATATTTCAAAACAAAACTTAGGCAAGTACTAGAATAGTTGTACCATCCGAGCACCCCTCTTGTTCAGCAAGATGGAAAGACGTTTTCACAGCCCAAGCAGCCAGACTGAAGCAGGTGTGTAAAGGCAGTCTTCTGTTAGAGGAATTAAGAAGCAATCAACTTTAAAAACATGGAAAACCAAACCACACATAGGATACACACCATCTAACAGAACTGCCTTGATTTCCATCCAGGTTGGGATGATTCTGATGTTGCTGCTGGATACCAACGCATCTACAAAGAAAGTTAATTAAGCAATTGGTTACACAATTACTTGATTATGCTGTGTATAAATGGCAGAGGATAACGGCCAAGCTGTTACGAAAAGGAAACAGCACATAGAGCCATTAATTAGCCATCATTACTAATACTACTATTAAACACAAATTACAAAGCCAGGGCAGACAAATTTAAATTAATTTATTCTACACCCAGGACAGAAAGCCGGTGCATCAGAGTACTGTGGACAAAGAGTGACAGCTTTGACAAATCAGGTTTCTGGGAGAGCAGTAAAACCTTTGAACCAAAGACTCAAGCTGTGAGGGATTTCACCCAGAAATTCAAGCACTCTTCAAACTAATATTCCTCAAGCTTTGCCGTTAAGCAGCAGTTAGTCTATACTTTCATGCAGTGCTCGAACACACTGAGGAAGTGAATCTCCTTAGCTTTGAAAAGCACTAAACAATGCAAGATATGGCCAGCCAATTGTGATCTGTGAGAATTACTAGTCACATCAACTGTTAAGCTCTGCAGTCTGCAATGTGTTTTAGGCACAATTTACAAAATTACATCGTCCATTACTTAGCAACGAATAAAAATGGATTTAATGAATTGTAATCAAGAAGCATACAACATGACAGTATGATTCTAGTTTTTGTCCTTCCATTTGCACAGTCACCCCAGATAACATAGCAGCCACAATGGGCACAATATACATTTCACACAGAGAAACCCCAGAAGAGACAAATTGCTTCCTACATGTAATGTAAAAATTTTAAATTGACTGCATTGCATATGCTCCCATGAGTTACAGGACGCTTAAAAGGTCACCTGGGCATGGAGGGCTGCGGCGGCTGCTGCAGCTGCAGGGTAGGTGAAGGCAGTGTGGGGCAGGCCAGGACTTAGCTCTGCTGTGTACAGGGGGTATGGAGACCAGCCCTCTGGAGATGCAGGAATCAATGCTGCCCCAGTCAGGTCATCTGAGGGAGCATAGCAAGCCACACATGAAAACCTTCCTATACATTTATAACCCATGTGCAATCAGATTAAGACCAAAATAATACTGAAAGTGGGAATAATTATTAGGGATGGGAATCTCTAGGCACCTCACGATTCAAAAGGGCTGCGAGGAGATTATTAAACGATTATTGATGCATCTTTTGTTTATATGTAACTTTTTCAGGAAAGATGACTTGTGACAAAGTGAAGTAGCACCTGCTAAATAATTAAACATTTGTAATCCTGGGTTAAATTTATTTAGGGAATAAAGCACTTCAGGATGTTGGAGGAAAATTATTCCATCCTGTATGTACATCACCCTGTTGTGTGATCCTTCTTATGTACATTTGACGGGAAAGACCGTAATAATTCAGAATCGCTTCTTCAAAGTCATCAGATTAATTCCATTTTTTTCCACTCGGATATCTGAAACAGCATATTTAAACTAATTAGCCCCATAATTGAAACTGCATATGGAAGATATTAAAACCACAAAACTAGTGCAGACACTTCTCTCCTCCAAATTGGCCACATGTTAAACAAAGCTTTAGCTCATTAATACTGAATTTTTTCCCGAACAATAGAGAAAGCTCCACCAGAGCCATTATCTTCGACTTGCCTTGTAGCTTGCAATGCTATCAGACCATTCCGTTATAAAACATTAACACGTTCTGACCATTCAGCTTTAACATTCCACAGCACAGAGATTTAAACAACGCAAGTCATGCTATTATTATTATTATTATTATTATCACCTAGGCAAGCACAACCTATTTAACAAAAGTGGAAATTCCTCAGACACCGTAAAGCCGGTTGTCCACGTTATTTTTCGCTTCAACGTCATAGAAGCTAACCGGCTTCCAAACGTTAGCTTTCAACGCAGAGAGTGCCCTCGGATTTTTCGCCCAATCAGCATGCGCGCTTATGTGCAACGCCACAAACTGTCCGGGCTCTGCACTTTCCGCAGCGCTACGCATTTTGGGTTCCGTCAACATTACGTTATCAGTTATTTTCAGAGAACCGTTTTTTGAAATTTGTGAATCGATTCAGAATCGTCTACGTCCGCATCGCGATGCATCAAAGAATCGATTCCCCCCCCCACCCCTAATAATTTTTTTAAGCAAAAATAAATAAATAATTTGTTCAGTCTTCTTCAGAACCTAAAAAGGTTAAGTGGAAACTTCAACCGCATAAAAAATGTGGCTGAAACGGCAGTCAGTGCACCAACAATGCATGCATGTGCCAGAAGTGAATTAGTCAGTTCCTCAGCGCTAGGTGACCATGTTTGCATGTGCTGTGAGAACACTACCGTGTGGCCGTACACTTACATGGGTCCCGTGCTATGAAGTGTGCCCCTAGAGCTGGGTGGATATTTGTGGGGTTCGGCGTGCCCATCAGCTTACTCTTTGCCATCTTCGTGTTAGCTTTAGCAAACTCTAAACGGAGAGTCTGCGGATTCTCAGGGTCAAATCGAACACCCTAGAGACACAAGGAGGGGGAGACAAACAGGAGTGGGCCTGTGCCTGACAATGTGGTAGAATGGGCAGTAGAGTGCACTAATTTTGTGTCCACATGCAGGTGAAAGATTCTTTGACTTGTCAAGTCCTACACTAGGACTTTGTGTTAGTCAAGAGTGAAATGACCAAACAAATGGCTAACTGAAATCTCCCAACAGAGTCCACTACATAAGCTTAAAAGGTTTTGACCAGTGATTGCATAACTGGCGGTCAAACCTTTTGAGTCCATCAAAGGGGGAAAAACTGATGGATATATGCAAAGCCCACTAGTAAATCCATTTTAAATATCACAAGTTAATTAATTCCAAAAACATTAAAAAGAAATGTTAATTAAATCACATCGTACATTTTCATTCTGCAAAGCAGCTGTCTGATCAATAATTCAATGCATTGCTTAAAGATGACCAAGCGCTTACATTTAAATCGTTTTTTGCCGCTTCAGCACCAGACCGACTGTCAAAGGTTACAAACCCAACAGGCTGTAAAAGAAGGAGGGAAACGTCAATTCAATTTTGTAGCCATGCCCATCGCCCCAACACCAAGTTAACCTTGTACAAATCTAAACCTTCTGTGCAACCCTTTATATTACACAGCAGTATACATATTCAACTTACAAAACTTAAAGCCGCAAAAACGTATTCACATGCACATTATGAGCAAAAGTATTGGACCACCAAGCAATCATGTTCATGTGTTTAACATTATGTACCAACCAAATTTAGTCGTGATTTTACTCCCATAACCCAGACACTCCTGTAAATGCTTTTGACTAGATTATGGCTGTTGGGCTTTACTATTTAACCGCAGTTAAATAGTAACTATAGTATAGTAATAGTAGCTAAATTTAACTATTTATACATGACTTCAGGCACTAATGTTGGGGTTCAGACTGCCTTCTAGTTTATGCCAAAGGTAGTCATTAGGGTTAAGGTTAAGACTTGGTTTTCGGGTAGTACTTCCAATCTAACCTCGGCAAACCATGCGTTCTAATGTTGCTCAGGGGCACAAATTAGAGCTAAAAATGGCATCCTAGAGAATTGCATGTTCCAACTTTTTAGCAAAAGACAGTTATGGGTGCACTAATGGTGTCCACAAACTTTTGGCCACAGTATACATGCTGCCATATGCATGTGCACCAAATCACCTGCTTTGATGTTAACTTGATCAGGGAACCTTCATAACCCTGAAAATCAGGAGGAGGAAAAACGGTCACATCTCAGAGGTCAAAGGTCTTCAACATTCCTTATAAAAATTCAAACCAATATTTACAATTTTCTTTAGCCAAGCAAGTGTGACTAAACCAATACCCAACTGGAAGGAAACATGTATATTTACGTCATTTCATTTAAGTGGCTCAGCCAATCCAGTTATTTTAATGTGACCAAAGTAGTTACATGCAAGGTAAACATTCCACCGACAGCTGCAGACAGCTGCAGAAAGTAACGTGCACGTGGTTATAGGAAGAAACTAGTATCTCTTCTTACCTTAAATGGTCTAAATAGGAGGTAGAGTTCCCGAGGTTTAATGTCGGTTGGCAGGCCACTTACAAAGAGTGTTCGCACCTAAAAAGTGAACATGAAATGTATAGCCCAGGTTAGATTAGAACAAAACTACCCACAAATGCAGCAGGAGCAGTATTTAAACAAGTTCAAGCTGAAGAAATGCCGCTTTAGGTCTCAAACATAACCGTGATTAATAAATCAAGACATTTTAAATATTCAAAAATCATTTCAAATGGGTCAAAATAAAGTTAGAAAATATAGAAGCCATAGACAAATCTACAAGAGAATGTTTCTCACTTAAACAAGCAACAAGCCATGAAAATGCTGGATTCACTTCAGTAACAATTTATTCCATAATTTGAATTACCGGTATCCCAGCATTTATAGGTATCTGTTGCTGATCTGTAATACTTAGTGTAAACTTACAGCTCAGTGGGAAGCTGCTCTACAATAGACTGCTAATGGACGGCAAAAATACAGCATGAGGAGTTTCCTTCCTCTGCCCTACAGCTATGAGGTTAACAGAACACAGCCTTTATTCACCTAAAAACAGACTTAAAATCTCCCAGTCTCTGAGGTCTCAGTTTCCTTTTCAAAAAGAAAAAGGTTTTTCTCTTGTTCATGTACAGCAAGACCGTAATCCACTTACCAGGATTTAATTGAAGAGGCTTTATTTAGCCGCTCTGAAAAAAATTGCTTAAACTAAAGTCATGTCATAATCTCAATTCCACCGACATAAACTTCAATTATCTGAAATAGTCATAATGATAGTGCTAGAACATGCAGCAGGAACTTTAGAATACTCACCAGAGACAGCAGATGTGCGATATTTGTACATTGGTCACTTGCACAAGGCACCAATAATAAATAACTTCAAAATAATGATAAGTTAATAAATCAAAAAGGGGGGGGGGGTGAATACTAACTTTAGGACTGCTGAAGTAGGGGAGTGAAGCAGCTTCCACATATCCAGTGAAAAACTACACAAATTTACTAAGTCTGGCATTAAAACCGACTGCAGCTGCTGGGTTTTTTTTTTTTTTTTTTTTACTGGAAAGAGGTCATTAACCATTTACATTAAATGCACAAAAAGCTTGGGATGTCCCAACCAAGACCGATATTAATGGCAAGAAAGTGGGGCAATTAAAGATAAAGCCCGAAAGCAGATCTGCAATTACAGACTAGATATCAAACATTACTCAAACATTCTAGAGGTATTTATCACGTGGCTTTGATTTTACGCGCACAATTGGTTTTGACCTGCTTCTGAAGAAAGAAGGGGGGGAAATGGTTCAATTAAGTGTTAAGTGTGTTAAAAATAAAGAGGGTTAGCATTTTACCAACTGCTTAAGCCTAGCCAGATGTCCTCAAATTGCTTCAAAATGTAACACTTCTCAAATGAAGAAAGGAAATACGCAACTGCGCACGAAAACAAGACTCTCCAGTGGCAATAACAAGAGCTTACCTCCTCCTCAACAATGTTGCTGTTAGGCTCAGAGTCGGATTTAACGCTCATCTTGATGGCTGGAGAACTTGAAAAGAACGCAAAAGAGCAGACTAATTTCCCCCCCGTTTCCGATGCTGAAGTGGATCCAATGTGCCCAAGTGCGCGCGGGTGGTGCGGCGGTGCCAAACCCGAAAACGTAGCAGGTGAAGAAACAAGGAACTGAAGGTGAGCTGGTGGCTGGATGAAAAGGTGGAAAAGTGCACCGTGGGGATAAGAAAGTGGGGGGAACAGTGGAATCTCTACTGCTGCTCACATTTATATCGTTTTAGTAGTGTACAGACCGGGAGCACATGGGGAACCCTTTGCCATGTTGCCTTATGCGTGCAAATTAGGTCATCAGGGAAGATGTGAAGGTCTTCAAAGGCAGCAATCAGACAGACAGAGTAGCAACAGCTGGTCTACATGTACCGAAGTCCAACCCCTGCAGGGTTGCCAGGTTGGTGAAATTTATGTTCTTCCCTCATCCGTTTTCAGTATGGCGTCCAATCTCTTAATCATGATTAGTGTTAGGAACATATACGACATAGTTTTACTTACTTTCAGGTCGCTTTAATATTTTGTAGACCATTTCCTCATATTTCTTCTCCCATCAAATCCTATCCACCAAATGACCTTGACATTTTGACACGCAGCATACTTTAGTCTTTTATCACTTTCTAACATTAATCATTTTAAAATATTGAAACATAATTTAACTTTAAAACTAAGATAGGAGTTACTATAGTTGTCATTTTTCTAACATTTCTATCATTTTGGCCATCAGAGATGTAATCAATGGTCAATATCGTTTTGTACCTAAAATATTTGTAAATAAATTGAAGGAGTTTCCAGCTCATTCAATATACTGTATGTTTTTTTTTTCACTTTCCTTTTACTTTAATTAATTTTTGAATAATAATCTAAAATGATTTATTAATGATATTCTTATGGATGAAATAAAACTGAGACTTGCTAGAAACCAGTACTAAGCAGAGCATGTGTGTATGTGTGAGTGTACGTGTTTTATGGTTCCTACGTGTGTGTTTTCTAAACAGAAGAACACTTTAATTCATCGATTTAGCGGTCTGTGCATGTTTATTTTTTTTATAAATGATTCTATTTTTATGCTTATAATTCAAATGTGTAAAATAATATTCTGGCTACCTTGTGGAGATATTAAAGTTTTATTCCTGACTTTTTAATTGCAGAACACATTAGGGTTATGTTAACATTTTTAGTTTTTAATGTCTAGACAGGATCCATTGAAATGAAGAAATCAGTCTAAGCCAATATTGATAAGATCTCAATAACAAACACAATGTTATTGTACGCTGACCTGTAATTTTCATTACATAACAGTATAAAGAGATGTTGAATATCCATTGTCTGTTCCAGTAGACACTATGACACTATTTTCACACACCCCCAGAAAGAACCCCACTAATCATAATGTTTGACTGATGAATGCAGTACACTTTAAACAATCAGGATTTGGCAGTTCACACATAACCCCGTTGTGAATATGGAACTGTTTCAGTTTGAATGAGTCAGGGCTAATTGTGCTCTAAAGGCCACGCTGTTTCCTGACATTGTCTGAAAACACAATCCGAGCAAAGAACATTTGCCTTTTAACTACTTACTTCAATCGGTTATGTACTTGAAGTCTAAATAAAGACAAACTCATGTTGCACATTTTATCCTGCAATAGGAGTAATATTTGTGAACACGTGAACAAAGTTACTTAGAATGAAATAAATTGCAAATTTGATAACATTTGCATACATCATCTTTTTTTTTGTAAAAAGACATTTTTTAAAACGTTAATACAATCATAAAGAAAAGCACAGCACCCAAAGCTAACCAAAGAGAATCATGCATTTTGAGATGGTATTATCAGTATAAAGCTTGATAAAAAATGAAATATGCAATGATTAGGTGAGTGGAACTGACTGGCAGTGAGAGCAGCACTGATACTAGATAATATACAACGAGATATGATCAGGCACTTTCCAAAAAAACAAAAAAAACAAAAAAGTTTCGAAATCACTTATGTTCAAGACCTCTCTGGCATTCTGAAATACCGTATACAAAAATATATTAGCCTGTCCTGGAAGATATGAAACATATGACAATCCAATTGAAATGACAACGACACGTTCACTGAAGCCACAGGTTGTGCTTCTCTATCAGATTTTATATCTCATCGACTGCTCATTAGTGACACAAATTCTTCGCCACATAAATGGCATGAGGTGAGCCCCCGATCCCCTTCAATGGGGCCTTCGTGTTCTGCTCAAGAAGAGCAGACCCTTTGTTTCAATAGCCACCATGTCCTGCACTCCTCCACCCTATGCCTCACTGAACCCATCCCATCCTATCAGCATCACAAAGCTCCACGGCACTTAGCTTGTGTTCCCGGTGCCCTATGTGCCTCAGTGCACATCCACCATCCACTGGAACTTCAGGTCTTCTGACATCTTAAAAAAACGGGTCTTAATATTTCATCGTTTGTGTACGTTTGAAATACTATTTTATAGCATTCCTTTCTCATTTCAATGCTCACTGGTCATTTATTCACAATATTATCCTTGCAGCTGATCTTTGCAGTACTTTACATCATTAGGTTAGGAAAGTATGGTGTAAAAATGTTACACAACAGTGCTTAAGAAGTGGATTTGAACGTGCTGTTATTGTGTTCTTGATGGAGGTAGAAAGTAGCCAATACAAACATACAAGCTCACACACTCACACACTAATCTCTGCACCATAGCATCAACATGATGGCCAACTGTGATCTGTGTTGCTTTCAGCTTTGGCTACAGTCAATCTGTCACTCATGACTAAGGACATATAAACACTTTGAACAAAGCGCTGGAGTTCATTGCTTTAGTCTCAGGGCCACTTCCTAGTAAAAACAAACCCTGTGCCAAAATTAGCTGTGTTTACTGTTGATATGGAATTCAAGAAAAATACATGAACTGAAATATGATCAACTGCACTGGAAAAAACTTCACTGATTGAGTCAGATTTTTACAGCTCTTGGTTTGTTCCTACTGTTTGTACATTTACAGCATTTAGCAAGCACCCTCATCCCGAGCAACTTACATGTATCCTTTTTTATCCATCTAAGGGTTAAGGGCCTTGCTCAGGGGCCCAGCAATGGCATCTTGATGGTGCTTTGAATGGAACACACACTCCGATCATCAGTTTTGCACCTTAACCACTGAGCTACACTACCGTATTCACACACATTCACTCACACACTCATTTTCATATAAAAATAATTTCGAGTCACCGAGAAAACCTGCATGCTTTTGGGAGGTAAGAAGAGCCCAGAGAAATCTGAAAGAAGCCTATGTGAACAAAGGTAGAGAAGGGAAAACTGAATCTGGATGGAATTCGTGACACTGGAGTTGTGAGGTGACAACGCTACCTGCTATGGCTAGAGTATTGCAAGCCTTCTAAACTTTGTGCTT
>JAOUQX010000030.1:5789213-5804437 GCA_028566295.1 Liobagrus marginatus
GTTATGCAGAGGTGTACTTATAATAATTTTATTGACAAATGATGCTATTTACAGTCACGGCAGAGAGTTGCGGGGGGGCGCGAAATGTTTACTTCTTCCTAAAGGGGGGCGTACCAAAAAATAATTGAGAAGCACTGCTTTAATGTCAGAGGAATGAGAATATAATAATAATAATAATAATAAATATATCTGCAAGCAGCAATTATTGGGGTCAAGCCCAATTTGTAGTTTATTTAGATACAACACCGATATTTAAGATGCAATTTAGTTCGCGACCAGGAGGTGGCAATAACCTTACACAACGTTAAACGTTTCTTACGTTAAGCATTTTAAGATATCTCTCTCAGGTATACATGTGATCTGTTGTAGCATTTAAAACATCAGCATTGTGGCTTTTATCCGACAGCTAACGCGATATCAGCAACTAAACGTATTAGATATGGGAACTGAAGCATGCTGAATGAAATACATAGGGAAATGCTTCCGTATGCGTGAAAGGAACATTCCGTTGAGGTAGCTGAAAACAATGCCGGTTTGTAACTGAAGTACTAAATAAAATACACGTTAAAACTAAACGAAATAACTTGTTAATTTTAGCCTCCCGTCTTCCTGGTTATTTGTTCACGTTTATAGCGCATTGTAGACAAAATGCAAACTTGGTTTATATACTGAAACGCTGCTGTGTGTGTCACGTCACTATTAAACTCCACTACGCTGTCGCAGCGTGACCATGGCAACTTAATGCTGGATTAAGTTGCCGTGGTGACACTACGACGGCATAGTTGTGTTTAATAGTCACGTGGTTTTATTTCTATATTTCCAATATTTTATATTAAATAACTTTTGACTCGTTGATCCTAGAAGCCTGAGAGTTGTTATGGTATCATATCATATTGTGTTCTCTTGGCATGTAAAATTGAATAACTTTTGACATAGAACAAATGGGAACTGCCATAGAACACCATTCTGTAAGAATAAAAAATAAAAATAAAACAATAAAAAATATGACGTCATATATCGTACGATTACAATAGGGGTTTCACCCCTGCGGGGCTTGACCCCTAATGATAATAACAATAAATAATAACAATAATAAATATTTAATAGTCAATATTCTCCACTATTTCTTGGTGTCGTATTAAATATAAGCAAATTATTGAACATGTTTTGTACAAAAGGTTGGAATTTCCTTCAGGTGAAACACATGTTCAAAAACCACTCAAATAAGACTAAGTTGTGGAGTCAAAACCAACTCATATGGACACTAAGGCAAAAACGAAGTGCATCAAATATTATGAAACTCTGACAGTCATATACATAATATATACATATTATATTACATAGATTCAACTTTTCACTTAAGTTAATAATATAAATTGTAAAGAAAATGGTTAAATTTGAAATAAAAGCAAAAAAACATAGTAAATAAGAGTTCTCATAACTTTTGGCCCCCACTGTTGGTTTTGTGCAGCCCTTTTAACCTGTGTGTAAATGTTATCAACTTTGTTCATTGGTTTTCCTAAAGACCTTACCAAACCCGAAAAAAAAAAAAAAAGCTTCTATTGTAATAGGAAACTGTTTGGTCGCGTCACCATGGGTTACAGGAAGACAAGCCATGAGTCCACTGTCTGGGTAAAGTTCAGACGCCCCAAGTGAGACTCATGGGGCCATTCTGAAGCTTTATAAAGGAAGAAATATTGCAGTGACTCATAAGCAAGCTGTCATGATGTAGCAGGGTCAACAGCGATGGTGCCCTCGATTCAGCGCTCTTATTAATCACACTTTTAGTTTAATGGCCGTCTACTCTTTGATGTCCTCCAGGAATGTCTGCGCAAACATTTTTGCAGGCTGATATCACCAACCTGCAAGCTGAAAATAGTTCTAGAAGCCCTGTTACAGCTTAGTACTTTATTTTACTATAGATTACCCTATAGTCCCTCTAGGCCTTAATTTCTCTCCAGTATCATTAACCTTTAAGTTGTTCACAGAGCTTGGCCACATGGGAAACGGAAAACAAGATCGCCTGTAGGCAGACTTTGTTGGATGGAAACGGACCAAAGACATACTGGACCCGAGAGCTGAGAGGGGATGAGTTAATCCTGGTGAGGACATTTGAAAGATCTTTTCATCGGTGATCAAATTACAGATATGTAATATTCTGTATTTAATCTGTAGTTCCTAGTGTATATTATTATTAGTATATAGTGATGAATATTATCAAGGTGTTTTGGATAGTGAGATTGGGGTATCCAGTTTTCAATGTGTACCTGAATACATAAGGTAGTGGTTCAGGCACATTCCTCACACATGTACAGTATGTGCTCCCATCAGACACACGTCGCTGATTTCTCCTGGAAACTCGAGAATGTAGCAGAGCGCTACATCTGGCCTGTTTGCTTTTACAGACCAGATGGACATCAGTAAATGGGTCTAATAATAAGCTTTCCTGGAAAGAAGTATGTCCCCTTATTGCCTCGGCAGTCCCAGCGGGACATCACTCTGTAAAGTGACTTTGCTCAACGTAATAGGAGTGTGTGTGTGTTTTTTTGTTGTTGTTGCAAGGCTAACCATAGGTGGGATGCCTGTAAAATCAGCTGTCCACTGTAACAATGACTGAATATTATGAAAGTAACCATTTTGTGGATGTTTTTACCAAAAGGGCATCTATATGAGACTAGATACCACTGGGACTATGTAGAATGCAAGAAAAAAGTATTAGCACTTTGGGTTATACTTTAAAACAACATGATAGCAGGCGTGAATATGATGCTCATTAAATTCAAATTCAGATCTTATTTATCACATACACATACATGCAGTGAAATATTTTTATTACGCATACCCCAGCATATGAATTTGAACGCTGGGGTCAGAGCACAGGGTCAGAGCCAGAACATGCGTTCCCCAGGAACAACTGAGGTTTAGGGCCTTGCTCAAGGACCCAATGATGGTAGCTTGCCTGGTGCGAGGCTTGAACCCTGACCCTCTGATCACTGACCCAGAGCCTTACCATTGAGCCACCACCATCCAGTACTATAAACGCGTAGTGTCGCAAACCCGCCCAAGAAAAGCCACACAATTGAGTGTGAATGGATCAAATAAATGGCATATTTCTGCATATGAGGCTTGTATACATTATAATGGCAGTGTTAACATTTGCTCGGTGTTTCTGGGGCATTCGTTTAATATGAATAGAGAAAAATAAATAAATGAGAAGGAACCCAACTCCATATCCAAGTTAACAGACAGGAAGGCGATTTATTTGAGTTAGGAATACCATTGTTGGTCACAATGCCACCACTATAAAGTTCCTGCTCTAGTGATAAGCCCATACAAAATAAACACCCTCCCTTACACACACACACACACACACACACACACTATTCTGATTCATTGCTAAGACAAGTGTTGACCTGCCCCAGGAAATACTGTACTATGTAATCAACAGGTAAGATGCATTTAAGCTTGGCCTTGAGTCAGCAGTATCTGCTTGCAAGCAACAGCATGGCCCACATAAAAGTCATTTCTAGTTCTGGGGAAATGCATTGTTGCTACCTGCTGATGGGTAAATAAAAACCAGTACGATTCTTTGCTTGGTGTTTCCTTATCGTGTCATCAGAAGGAAATTTGATTAGTTCGGAATGACTCAGAATTTCTGACTGATTCAACCGACTGCCTCATATTGGGAGTTTTGTACTTCCGCACATGGAATATTGACCGGATGCTATGAACTTACTGCAGTTGGTAATAAACTAAATCTAAACTGATTTCAGATCTCGCACAAATTGTACCATCACCCAGAGGACTTCCAAAAGCTAGCCACAGTGCAGTGGAGTACCTGTAGGTAACCCAGGCTCAGGCTGGACTAATGATTCTCATTGATCAAATTACATAAGGGAATGCTAGACGAGCACAGTGCCTTGACAGCCCTCCTGCTAATGTCTCCCAAGACACCAGTGCAATGGGCAGATGGTCTGTTATAACTTCCATATTTAAAAAGGCGGCTATGGCTGTCCAGCCCTCTTTTACTGCTCTGGGCCACAGATGGTGCTCGGTGCTGACAGCCAGACTGTTTGTAAACTGTTGTGCCTGTTGAAACCCACTGAACACACTGATAAGATGTTGAACTGCCCCGTTTCAATACTCCTCCAGCAACGATATCTCCTAGATAAAGCATAGAGCTTAAAATCAGCATTCATAAGAAGACATCGTAGGAATGTAACCATGTTCTCCATCATTATAATTGCATTCCGCCCATGTATGAAAACCATCACTCACAAGAGACAGTCCACATACTGGAGTGAATATGAAATGAACTGTTGCCTTCGATGTTCCAGTCCTTTGTCTGAAGATATAATGGCAGTATAACTGCATTAAAATATCTTGCTTTTCTTTCTTGCTTTAGACGTTCGGAGCCGATGACGTGGTGTGCACACGGGTTTATATGCGGGAATGAACCCGATGAGAACCAGATGAAGAAGTCAGTCAGCGCTCACAGGAGTGACACTTCATTTTCATGTTACATTACAAGGCGTTTTGTATCAATGTGCTGAATCCTGTGAAATAGCTTTCTTACACACATATTGAATCATGAAACATAACATTGGCTCTTTAGACGTTGTTAGGACTTTCAGAGTTTGATAGGTTTTTAGACAAGTGTAATACTTTGTAAGGGCTATTCATTCTAGAACTTGCATATATATATTTTTTTTTTGTTTACAATTTCATGTTAAATTCTTTTGTAATAGTTTTACTAAAATGAGCAAATAATATGAAACATGGCTGATAGTGTAAGAAAATCTGAATCAGACATTTTAGCTGTTGGATTTACTGATATTTAACCGTATAAACAGCAGCCTGAGTGTATGACACGTCTCTATAAGTACTGCGTTCAACATTATTGCTGTTGACCAACTCTCTGCAGATCGAAGCATCAATGTTAGGAAAAAAAAAAAACAAAGATCATTTTCTTTAATAACGGTCAACAAGAACATAACGAGCATTGTTTGCAATTAAAAAAAAAAAAAAAAAAAAAAAAAAAAAAAAAAAAAAGTCTGGCCAAAAGAGAACAGAAATGATCATTATTGTTGTTTAACTGTATTGTTACTATGAATTTTACTATTAATAATAATAATAATAATACTGTTGACAGTCAAAATCATATACATGATCATAAAATATGATCAATACAACAGCTTAGTTTTGCATTTTATTATAAAATTTTAAAAAACTCTATAGATGACTGGACGAGACCTGATGTTCACTCATAATTAAATGGTGTAGACAGTGCGGTAAGGAACGGTGCATAATATTAATAAATACATGTCAAAAGCAGAGCTCAAAAAGCCCAGTGACCATAACTAGAGCTGTAAAATATTTGAGATACCCTGAACAGCTGGTATATTCTCTTAATTACAATTACATCAACTGAAGTGTTGGTATCCAGTTTCATACGGACGGAACTGATTTGCAGCCCTGAGGTCATCGATCTTGTCTGAACACCAATCACTAACATCTCAAAACATCTGCTTGGGACAGGATTATACAAACAATTTATCATTACATTTCCTATTATTTTATGCCATTACCCCAGAGAACCCCAACTTCACAGATATAAAGCCTGCTTTTGTTTAACAGTCTAAGGAGGAATGACGATCCTCAATAGAATGGCAAACTGTCCAAGAAAATGAAAACAAATCCAGAGCATCACATTTCCAGTTGAGCATGGGAAAATAATCAAAGGTTACGAATGTAGGAAGGAATAACGTACTAAAGCATGAATACAGAGGAACGGCCTGATATTCCCACACCCAGTTTGTGAGAAACAACTGCTCACGTGTGTGCTCAATTCAGTGAGGCGACTTCCCGAATATGAGGCTGAAAATCTAGGTGTGTGAAACGATCTTTGACCTTTACAGCAACCGTTGTTAATTTTCTTCTGTTATTAAATCTCCTTTTTAACAAAGGACCTTCACTAGCTGAGACAGCAAATTTGCTCATCTGTATAACAGCTCTGGTAGATATATATATATATATATATATATCAAGTGCTTTCCTTAAAATCTATAGCGAGATTGATAGACAAGTTATTGAGTAAACCTAACGCCAATCTCATTAAACAGTTTCTCTGAAGCTGCTAGAGGTTTTTATTTTTTCTCAAAAAATGAATTACATGCTGGTTTGGGTAAATCATCAATAGAAGAATGACAGGATTACAGTTAGCATCAAAAAGTGGATTACTTTCCAATAGCATGTTCCAACGTGTTTTATTTACTTACACACACACACACACTTTGCTATCTTAGTGAGGACATTAAACAGGCGTAAAGTTTTTATAGTGCAGTCAAACTGTACATTCGATCCCCCCTCGAACATTCTGCATTTTTACATTTTTAATAAAACATTATTTAGTGTGTTTTAAAGTTTTTTTTTTTACTTCGCTAACGAATTACTAACGCACTGAAATAGTAATATAATAAATATAACCCAATGACGTCTCAAGTTCCCGTACCCGTTTCATACCACGCAAATCTACAGCGTGTCTGAGACGAACCTCTTCTTCTTCTGCTATCTTTTAGGTACGTCCATAGTGTGCACGTGAGACGAAGCTGTTCTTCTTCTGTTATCTTTAAGTACACTTTTATGTGCGTCCATAGTGTGCGCGTGAGAGAAACGTGTTCTTCTTCTGTTATCGTTTAGTTATCCTTTTAGGCGCAGCCACAGTATGCGCGTGAGACAACGTGTTGTTCTTCTGTTACCTTTTAGGTACACACTTTAGGCTCGTTATTGGTGGCGCCGCCCTTTGATTATATGAAGGTATCGTATCAGCACCGAATACATAGTGATTTTCATTCTTATTGACAATATTCGGCCAATCTCTTCGATATTCCATAATTAAAAAAAAAAACACTCAAAATTTGTGACCCATCCCTAGTAAACATACACATACATAAGTCATACTACATGTAGTCAATAGAATTTTATTGACAATCTTTTTATTATTGTTTACGTGCCTTAAAATATATATGAAATAGGATACAAAGATATAGTGCACAACACGTTAAACATAGCTGTTACTATACCTGTTTGATAATTGTCCAAAAACGCCCTCTGCTGGTAGCTGTCGAAAATTAGTTACAGTATTAGCATATTTATTAGTGAGAATTAACTGCTCGGATATAATATTACCAAGCATTCAGTCTAATTAATTCCAAGATTTGCTCATGTATGAGAAGGAAAAATGCGAGGGAGCACCCTCTTACCTTAAAGATCTTATCACCCCACACAGCACCACGAACAGATCAACAAGCACCGCTCAACTGGTCCCAGCTTCCCTCAGGACACAAGCTAGATCGGCTTCATGACTTTACTCTGTTCTGGCACTAAAGTGGTCGAATGAACGAATGTCAGAGCAGCAGAGCCGCTACCTGTCTTCAAGGGGCAACTAAAGAGATACCTTTCTTAAATACCTACCCCATAATAGTTAATGTCTATAATAAAAATAAAAATCTGTACTTCTAAGTTTTCCCCAACAGGTTTGGGTTTGGTGCACTTTGTAATGATCTAGCAAACCAGAATTGAAATATTAATTGATGGAGACTTTAACTCACTCTTGTACGTTGCTCTTGATAAGGGCATCTGCTAAACGCTGTAAATGTAAATGAGAAGAACATGAAGCACCCACAGCTCCCCTAGAGTGATAAATTAGTGAGTGACTTTATGGACTTTCACTGCGTAATCCTGTAGCAAATGTACTATAATTACGTATGTGGAATATGATTGACAGAAGACGAGCAATTCTCTTATGTATTTTACCGTTAACTACAACTTTGTTTTATTTCGATCTTTAAAACAATAATGAATAATACAAAAGTCTGTACAGGAGAACATGGAAACATGCCATCACATTTGTTTTCTTTTCCAATATGCTTTTACATACATCTCAGCAGCCATCACCGCATGGTGCACAAGAATAGTGGGTCAAAAATGAACATTTCATGACTTTTAAGATCCGGACTAGGAGAAAAATAAAACAGGACAAAAACAGAGAAGTGTTTCTAATTTCTACGCTGTATTGTACTAACATGGGCAGTGTTACAAATTCATATAAGGTCGAGTAAAAATCCTTCAAATAAACTGTTTGCGGATCTGGGAGAAGAAATAAAAAAATTAAAAGGGCTTTACACATCCAGATTTTTTTTTTTTTTTTAAAGCCCAGACAAATCACGACCACAAAGGGATGATGAGACAAATAAAAACAAAACATAACAGTAACTTCCTTTGGGTGGTAAAAAAAAAAAAAAAAAAAAAAAGGTAATTGTTTATAATATACAGACCAGCATCAGTCACATCTGCTAAGATAATAAAGTCTAAAAGTTGAACTACATTATAATGTTCATTTGAATATAAACAGTCTGGAGTATATACAAGTTATTTACAATATCGGTTATTCTGTGACTGCCTTCGCATTTCAAAACTGGTATCTTAGATAACCGTTAACGCATGATTATCTTCAGGGGTGTATAAATATCTAAGAGCCCAGACTTCGTACATGAACCTGAAAAACATCAGGCCAGACCACGCTACATGATCTCATACAGAGCTTTTATAGAGTCCTTTCTCCACCCGCAGTGCTTTCTGTCTTTTACCATCCACAAGTCTGTAATACACACTAGTGTTTGTGAGGACATGGTTATCATTAAACCAAGAAAAAAAAAGAATAAAACACAATACAAAAGGAAGCATAGTTACTAAAACCCTACAAATTTGCGTGTTAGAAGAATCAAAATAGAATAGAATACATAATGACCTGTGAGATTAAACCTACATCTTCATGAGTAGTTTTAGGCTTTAATTATGGTCTATCTGGAATAATTCCAGGAAACAAGAGACGAAATATTTGGAGAGCTTTCTCTCCACACTGACTAAAAAAGCATGAAGATGCAGTAAAAAGAAAAGATTAACTCTTGAGAGTGTAATGGCAACCAGCATAGAGAAGAAAAAAACAAAACAAAAAAAAACAAGCGCCGGGTCTCAGAAAGGACAGACAGCAGAGTGTTATGCTGTGCTGCTGTAGGTGACCCTGTATCTGTTGATGGGCTGGAAGTGAAGGATGCAAGGATCACAGCTCGTTTTACAGGCCCGCTGTCCTTCCTGTCTTTCTCCCATCAGCCACATGTGGTTGTCAGTGGTCGACTCGTCGGTCACGTGATTCTTCCTCCATGAGTCTAGCCAGGTCTGGAAACGCTGATGCAGCCGTGTGCTAACTTGCTGGTGAGACTGGACACGGGAAGAGACATAAAATGATTCACACATTCATGATATTACAATTTTAATTACACACTTCACATTTCTATATAATTCACCTCTGGCCTCAGTTCATTACTCCTGTTTCTGGACGCCTTACCAGTACACACACATAAGAGGGACTTCTTCAAACTGTTGTCACAAAGTCAGCAGCACGCAGTTGCCTCGAAGGTCTTTTTAAGTTTTAGCACTGCCTTATCCCTTCACTAGAACTAGGAAACCAAAATACTGTTCTAGCATGAAAATACCTCTGTGCAAAGTCCCTGAGCTCCATGAAGACATGGTTGGCCAATATTGATGAGGAAGAACCTGGCGGTCCTACACTTAGTTTTAACCTCAACCACACCAAACATCTTTGTGATGGACACCAACTGCACCACAGACCCTCCTCACCCAATATCAGTGTCACCAATATAGTTGTGACTGAGTATATCCCCACAGCCACACTAAAATCTAGCGAAAAGTATTTGAAAAATAGTGGTTATTATAGGACTATAATACTTTATGTAAATATAGTTCATGTCAAAGTGCACATACTGCTTCCCTTTCATTTCGTATAAGATTCATATACAAATACACACACACACGAACTCCTTCCTGAACGCTTCCTTTTAGAAAACTGATTTGTTGTCAAGTAAAATGTCAGTTGTATCACCCACAAATAAACATTACTAATATATCATTTTAATTTTATAGTACAACACAGCTGCATCTTTAATCGCTGCTTCACTTTCTTACACAACCATGCTTCAAAAATCCACAGGCCACTTACACAAAGCTGACACTATTGCATCTTATAAGTATGTAAGAAGACTAACAGACATTTAGTCTGTCAGTGACAGCACTGACATTTAAAGCTGTTTGCCTTTTTAAATGTACAATAAATGATCCACTCAAGAGATTCTGGTAGTTTGGAATAAAATATTCTGGCAACAATGAAAGCATTGAGCCTACTCGCCTATAATTACAGGTTTACATCCCAGAAATGCCACAGCTATCTATGGCTAATGGGGTAAGAAAGCAAATTTAGCTTTGCTCTCTTGATCGGGGGGGGATGATGTTATGCTTTTGATGTCTGACCCATCAATCACGCAGTCTTGCCATAACTAAGCTAGTAGAACATGCAGGCAAAATAGGATGCGTGTCCCAAAAAAAGCACGACAGCCACTAACCACCTGGCCAGAAAGCTGCTCAGGACAGAGAAGAGCTGGTTGGTGGGTGAATATACTCAAGACTAAAACAATATGTCTATCCTATAGTTGTTTTGAAAGAATGTTTTTCTTTCTTCACTCCGAGTTCTGCACCCAGCTCCTATCTAACCCTAAACTGTTCATGTTGGTCAGAAATAAAGCTTAAGTTTTCACACAAACACAACATGTAAATTTAGCACCAGAGTATTTTAACTTAAAATAAATCCATTATTACAGTTAGTACACTGGAAACATAAGCGATTAATATAAATTTCAGTAACATTGTATTGTACTTCGTGATCCATTATTCAGCCTAGAGCAGGGGTCACCAACATGGTGCCCGGTGGCCTGTTTTAAAGATAGCCCACCATAGCACCACTTAGCAGTGAGCTGCATCGATTTTTTCAGGCTTAAACTAATGTCAATTTGAAAAGAATTACTTACAGAGATTTATAGAAATAAAGTGTTGCATACTGCAATTTTTCTGTTTCCTACCTTGTTCCATCATTGCTGATAATTATTGTGAGAAATCATTAACACGATCAGTGTCTTCACATATATGTATAACACTAATTATAAATAATAACACAATTAAAGGTAAATTGAGCAAATTTGTTATTTCAGAAGTGAATACCAAACTGGTAGCTCTTCACATTAATCGTTACCCAAGAAGTAGCTCTCAGTTTCAAAAAGGTTGGAGACCCCTGGCCTTGAGTATTATTATTTTTTTGCAATACAATCAAATTTAACAATCACAAAATAAGAAACCCGAAACAACTGATTTGCTGATTAAACAACTGCTTCAACTTAAACAGCTTGCTAAAATACTACACTAGTGTTGAAACAGATCTGAGTTCAACGATGCAGAAGCACAGCTTTTAAACTCTCTTATTTAAGTGCAGCATCAATCATTTGCATACCTGATGGGCTCTGGACAGCGCCGTTCGTCTGTACATGTAATCTTCTGACTTTATAACATACACCATCTTGTAGGAGTTGAGCTTAAACATGCATTCCATTTTTGGGTCCTCGGCACCATCGGTGCTTTTCTTAGCCGCTTCAATTGCCTCTCTCATCTGTCCGTGCTGCCCTCGCTGGCACTTCCTGATCCGTCGAAGATTCCTGAAGGAACAGAAAGGAAACGTTGCGTGAACTTGTAAAGTCATCGGCAAAAGCCATCTGGCACAGCAGTATGCATCACGTAACCCACGCACCAAGGCTCAGACTCTCAGTGTGACAAGAAAGAAACACCCAATCATAACCATAAACAAGATTATGGACAAAGACTACAGTGCACCTCCGTTTGAGTCAGAGATTCCCTTAACAGGCGCAAATCCGTGGCAAGCTGTATTTTGATCAAGTCGAATTCAGATTATTAAAAAAAAAAAAAAAAGGGAAAATAAATCAAAAATAAATATAGGAAAAATCCCCGCTTCAATAAATACTAAAATTAGAAATGTACTTACCGCACAGGTTACAGGTGAGAGCGGGCACTGAAACCATGAATATTTTGTATTCAGGACTCCACTTTATAGAAATTGAGACGCACAAGCCAATTCTCAATAAAAATAAGAAATGACAGTTAAAAAGCCACGATAGGAGTTACTTGAATGCAAGTATAAGCAGTTCAAACTTGATTATGACCATGCATACAAATCTGCTTTTTTGCTGCTGTTGCATTATTGTATACAGTACAGAGCAAACTGTGAAGCAACACAAATATGAAATGTGGATTAAATAACCTAAACTGCCCATATCACACACCCATAAAAAGATACACGGAAAAAATAATACACGTCACCACGTCTTTTAAAAAAACAAGTTGCCAGTTTGTATATGATTAATAAAAAAAAAAAAAAAAATCGAATTAAGAATTTTTTTTGGCATTACACATATTGAAACATGCAAAGCCAAACGGCAAAAAAAAAAATATAACGGATGAAAATACAATCCACATAAACATCCTCCCATGCAAGTGCTTGAACTTTGGAAAAGAAATACACGCACATTTGAGGATACAATTCAGACCAGCATTTTATTGACAAGCTCCCCATCTGAAATACAGCTGTATGGGAGTCACACACCATGGCAAGTTAGACTTCTATCCACAGCAGCCCTCTGTAAACTCACAACCCCAACAAAAAGCACACACTTCAACGGGAGCGCACTGCATCTCTGAAACATGTAACACAGTTTGTTTTGTTGCTTTTGTTTGTGCTGAGAAAAGACTGAAATCATAAAGACCTTAAAACCATTTATAGGAACAGAAAGACATTGAGGAATTTTGCTCACATCATTTCTGTGAAAATCATTACATCAACATAAGGCATAGACTTTTCATTTTTTTTTATATATATATATTATATTCTAATAATAATAATTATAATGTGCTGATCTGGATGCCCTTTCCCTCTTAAAAAGGTTATGCATTAATAAATCTAATGAAGTACTTCAAGTGTGAGCCCATTTTTAGTTCTCTCACTGCATAAGTTTTAATTCGCTAATGTATGCACTTCAAAGAAACATGACTGTCTAACAAGTCTGTTAAGAATGGTGGTATAAAAATAGTTCTCCATACTTACATTGAAAATACAAAGATTAAAATATGAATTTTCCAGATACTTTCAACATCGCGGCTGTAACAAAGGCAGTCAGAACTAAATTATTAAATGCAGATGCATTAAAAAAAAAAAAAAAAAAAAAAAAAAAACACCAACTTTTTTTTATGTTCAACAAAAGGTCTGAAATAAATAGCAATGCTCTAAGGACATAATTTCAAACTTACATGTGATTTTATAAATAATCTATTTACTAATCCTGCAAAGTCCAAGTCCAGGACAGTTGGGTGAATTCCCAGCTGAATAAAACTCACAGAAATCATCAAACTGTACTGGAATGCAGCAGAAATTGAAACCTCCATGTCCATGATATGAAGAGAAAACAAAGAGCTTGTCCTTATTTTGGGATGGGAAAAAAAAGCAATGATACACCCACTGAACATTGTTGCACTGCACTCGGTCTATAATGCCATCGAAACACACTTGGACCAGCTAACAGAAGTAGCATAGGCAATCACATGTCGAGTAAAACGAATCAACTTGATATTCTGTGGAACCAGAACCTCAGGACCTTAAATGACCACTGGTGATGTTTATCAACTATCTATGAGGTTGAGTGGACTTTAGGAAACGAGCCAAGCTCGGCTCAGGGCGCAGGAGATGGAGCAGGGCTGAGCCTCACCTGGGCAGAAACACAGGCTTCTGGGAGAGCTGCTCCCTCAGCTCCGGGGATGTCGAGTCAGTGTTCAGGTAACGGTCGACGTAATCTGGCCAACGCTGCAGCGAGTCAAAAGGAGAGAATTTCTGTGAGTTTAATTTTTTATTTTTTTTCAACGAAACAAAAAAAAAAAGGCACCACAATTGTTCAGCAGTGTACCTCAAACTCCAAAGGTTCATCAGAGTTCTCCTCCTCAGTGTCCAGCAGCTCCATAGCCAGCTGAACACTCCCCTTGCTTTTTTGGAATAGGAGCTGTGGTAAACATGCAAGTATCATTTCAGTTATGAAATCAAACACATTGTGCACTTAAACCAAAAAAACAAGGCTAGGATCTATCTATTTCAACTGCATTTCTTAACTTAGTTAAGACTTGAGTTAGTGTCATGCATTGGAGCTTATTTTACTCAGTTTTGTCAGTGTTGCATGTTTATTAACATGAAAAACTCGTCTGCGTGCTGGAAACAACCCAACCGGTAAATGATGTTCTCTTAGCAGCAAATGCGAATTTAAAACAAGGCTAGAAACCAAATGAAAATATTTCACGGTTTTTACAATATTCATTAAGAAGGAGTTTTTACTTCCCCCGGTTGTTGAATCCATTTGTCTGCAAAGTAGCTATAATATATATGTATACACATATGGGATGAAGACTGATAGCGGATTAAGGGAACCATTCATTAAAAAAATCCATACCAATAGTTTTACTGAGTTTCCACTGCAATACATATGTTATTATAAAAAGTGAAAATAGAACAAAAAACTTGAGACTATACATATAACATTTATGTCATTTCAGTGGTCTGGTCGTCGTGCAGATATTTTAAAATGGCCGTATTTAATAGGGTTGAACAATTAATCACATTTTCAATAATATCGCAATATGACAAAACGTAATCTTTTAATTGCAAAGGCAATTAAACTTTCCACGCAGCTCTGTACTTTGATCTGTTAATGTATACAATGTCATTTGTTAAAGTAGTAAAATAAAACATTTTCATTCATATCAATTCATGCATCAGCTACTTTCATCATTACAGGCATACAGGAAATTATTTTAACATTTGTTTAATAATAGCGTGCTATAATAATAGGTTGTCTTTGTTGAATAATACAGAAGATAAAATATAATGCTTAAAATATAACCGCATATTAAATCATAATCACAATATTGGTGACTGTTAATTCTCAAATTTTACTGGATTAAGTTTTTGTTTTCATTTAGAAAAATTATTAAAACTTAAAGAAAAAATTATTTACTTTACTACAGTGGTACCCCGCTTATCGACTTCCTTAATCGCTTATCGACCGTTCCTTAAAACTGGTCGAAATACGAAAAGGTCTAAGAGCGAATGTAATTATCCCATAAAAAATAATCAAAACCCAATTAATCCGCTCCCAAGCTCCACCGATACCCATTTATTAACATAAGATAGTTGAGTAGCGTGGGACCGG
>JAOUQX010000030.1:5804537-5826447 GCA_028566295.1 Liobagrus marginatus
AAATAAACTAAAAAGGTTTATTTAAACAAATTATAAACAAAAATCTAAAATAAAACACACACACACATATATATACACACATACACACATACACACACATATACACACACATACATATCGATATATTGATATTCATAGATATTTCAAGTTTTTTTTGGGTATGTTCGGCACTACACACACATCTATACCCAGAGTACCAAATGATTGGTCCAAAGCTGATTCTAAAATCATGTCAAACTAACTTTCTTTAAAAGCTAGTTAAAAAAATAAATAAAATAAAAAATAACCCTTTACTTTCATCTTTTTGGGATCCTCATTAAATCCAGGGTTTCTGCTCTGAACTACGTACAGTGTTTGAAGGTTTAACGGAAAGAGCTTTCTGCTTTCCCAGGCTAGTCAGTGACAAGTTCAAGAAAATGTCATCAGTTTTAATACCTTGAAGCAATTCTCCTCCGCCATTAGCTGTTCGGCTTTACGCTGGTAGCTCGATTCGACGCTGGCCCTGGATGGCTGAAGTGATGTGGATCCACCTGTTGCCTTATTTGAACATTCACTGAGGTAAAGATCAGTCACCTGGACGCAGATTTCATCACTGACTATGTGCTGGAGCTAAATGGTGGGGAACAAATGGACAAAATTGAGGACAATGTAGTATTTTGTGAATACTGTGAGGCTGACTGACATCAACTAGATCCGAATGGTTTATGGGTGCACTTACAGCTTTGGTTTTCAAAGGATCTAGCCAAAATCATTAGATTTCTCAAACAATATTAATTCTTTATGTATTAATAATTAAGTGAATGCTGATGCCATTGACTAGCGCAGCCCTAGAGTCAGGTTCTGTTCCTTACCTGCCTGACGATGCTCTGGATGAGCTTGTCCATGGTAAAGGCGATGTAGGCATGGATGGTGAACATCTCCCTTAGCTGGTCCTCATACTGAGATGTCTCCATATTTCCATCCAGAAGGTTGCGCACCATCTCCAGAAAGGCAGAGTAGAAGTCTTCAACATCAACGTCCACTAGGACAGACAAAAAGAAACATTTCAACAATCTTTCAAAATCTTTCAAAATCTAAGATCTACTTAGCTTTAACACTAGGACTTGAAGCAGGGGTGGACAAACAAAGCAGATTTTATGCCATGGTACAAAGCAGAAAATATGCTTCAAGTCGTCGTACCCTTTTTGTGAGGTTGTAAACATGCTATGCAACACTCAAAGCTTCAGCCAAACAGTCTCTGGATTGCTGCTCAGAAGATCAGAGTTCACACCAAAGCACTGAAAACTGCCACTATGCCAAAGACCCATAACCTTCTAAATGCTCCTGGGATGCTGTAATGTAATGGTAATGTGACAAATACAGGCATCCCCAATGGGGTATCTAATAAATGTGTGATTTGTCCACCCTAGCTTGAGGCCATGCATTACCATGGTTCTAAAGAGGCAGCACTTACAGGGCTCCCTTAGGCGCAGCTGAACAGCTGGATTGTCATTCTTCTCTCTCTTGAGCCCTAGAACACTGCGCTCCCACTCCCTCTCCCTGGTTTCCTCCCCGATCTGTTTTTCAGCCTGGTTGTAGATGCGCAGCAGCCTGGAACACAGCATGTTGTGCAGCCGCAGGAAGACGTACCAGTTGTTGTTGACATAGAACAGGTTGTAGGCCTCATCATAAGTGCTCAGCTTCTGCTGGGCTGGCGTTGTGTGGCTAAACAGCAGCTTGGATTTAGCCTGAGGTGTACCATTAGGTTTTTTTGCCCCGTCGTCTTCTGGATCTGGCTCCTCCTCGTCCTCCTCCTCCTCCTCCTCCTCCTCCTCCACATCGGACAGCTCGCCCCGTCGAGCAAAAAGCATGTCAGGAATAAAGTGGTAGATGACCTGCTTGATTTTATACTTGTCGTCCTTATGGATGCTGGACTGTCTCTTGACGTGATGGATGATGAGTGCAGCTGCGTCCTCCAGGATCTGACCATCTTCATACGGCAGAGTCATGTGAGGGCCTGATGGAGAGGAGCCATTGTCTTCTGATGCGTCTTGCCGCTGCACAGGATTGTAAAGTGCAGAATGTAAAATTAAATATTACAGAACTTAATGACTGACAATAAGACAATTTGCCTATTTTAGATGTTAAAGCCAAAACCGCTTATTCTGTTTCATAGCTTTTTCTGTTCTGTTTAAAAACTGATTCACATAACCTAGAATTATATATTGAACAATAACACTAGGTTTCTCTTATAGCACAACATCGAGCAATGAAGTAGGCTTCGGTCTAGCAGGTACTTCCTCAGAACCAAATCTGAAGCAGCACATCATTTCCAAACGTTGCTTATCACGGGGGACCGGAAAACAGCTTCCATTTACCCTCTTCTGCATACATGAACCCACAGAAGCTCACTATTCATTATTGTTACTCTGACAGGACATAACACTACCATCTTCCTCACCACTGAATCCCTGCCAGTTTTGTTTACTTAAACTTCCACAGATGGATCCAGTATCGTCTGCTTTAAACTCACAAGCCCCTGTCGACAAGACAAACATTTAACAGGGGTTGCTTTCAAGAGCCCAGATCTTGTTGGTTCAGAACGTGAGCCAATACACAAACTTTGTTGGAAAGGGTAAGTTCCAAACAATGACAAATTCAGACTTCTTATATTAGCACAAAATTATCAATAAACATCTGTCAGATTCCTGAATGGTCCCATATCATTATAACACTTCTTTCAAATTCAAATCTTATTTATCACATACACATTACATGCAGTGAAATGTTTTTACTCCACATATCCCAGCATACAAAGTTGAACGATATGTTTCAATTATAAAAATATACAAATATTCTGTTCAATTTCTCTCCATCAGCATGGCCTGAATGTTACTTTCAACTTTGGGGGCGAATAGCACGTTTCGATTAATCAACTTCTTTCAATACATTGTGAAGTCTATAACAGCACATTTAGGTCCAAGGGGACTTGAATAGAAGGCAGGCTAAGTGTACACTTTCAATACGCAGATGAACCATTCTAATACAAAAGGGAAGTGGGGAAAGTCTTATGTTACGCTTATGTAACGGGTGAGGCTATAAACAGCTGATGCTGGCTGAGATGAATTTTTCACCATGACTGACAAATTTAGAGATGCCTCTTAGGCCGCACCAATAAGACGAAACTAGATAGAATTATGTTTGGAGGTACTATAACTCATTCTCAATGACTTTACAGTTCAACTTTGTTGAGCTCGCTAATGCGTCAATTATTTTATCCATTTCCATATTTCCTAGGTGCTTATCAAGACTGGAAAACTAATTCATACATGTGCACCAGGGCTTATAAGACTGCACTTTACAGTTATCAAAATATAGCTTTTAAAAAAAGGTTACAAATAAGTGACAGGATTTGTCTTACCTCATCATACTGAGTCTCGATCTCGTTGAGCAGTGTTTTTGAGCGGAACACTTTGGTGTCATTCTGTTTGAAGTTAATACCCTGGTGGTCTAATGACTTGAGGTAGTACTTCTCATTCTGCTCCCTCCAGATCTTGTTAAAGCCACGTTGAGCCTCACGCCACTCTTCATCTTTGATTTTCAGCCTGAAAACACAGTTACAGCATCTGTGCTCGTCACATTAAAAAAATATATATTTATGAGCAAGTTGCACCTGTCAAAAGTATTTTTATAATTACATTGGGGGCTTTATGAAGCTCAGATTATACAGCCTAACAATCATTTTCTTCTCTACTTAAACTGTTTAGGACATTATTACATCTGACTGGTTCTTTTTAGCCATGTATTCCGAGCTCACCTTTTAAGAACAATCGGTACAGAAACAGCAGGGTTTCTCTTGATACCGTCGATGATGTCTGCTGCTTTGTCTCCATATATCCTCTGAATGGCTTTGCGGTGAATGACCTCAGAAGAGCCCCCCATGGTGTTGTCCAACTTAAACTTGGCCTGTTCTTCAGCTGACATTCTAGATAGTTTTCTCTGAACGGTCTCCAAAACACGGATAGTAGCCAGATTTGTCTCCAACACCACATCCAGCTACCAAGAAATAAGCGTTCTAAACCGCAGAACTCAGTTTAAAACAACTAGAAAGAATGAACATTTTAAGTGCTCGCATACCTCAAAGCGCTCGTCCTCACATCGGTATATGTGCTCTTCGTACTGTGTCTTTTTTGAGCTAACGAATGTAGAGTCCTCGGACCATGACGGAAAGGACACCCATGTGTCATTTAGAACCTGAACATAGCCAAGCGTTATGAATTGAGTTAAATAGGACTCTACTGTATATATCCATTTGTTTAATTTTATTACTGATTCAGTTGTCAAAATCTCTGTGCATGCCACTATAATGGAAGAACTCCCAGATCAATGTGACTTACCTCTTTACAGAGTGGTGTTCTCCCTGTGCATTTGGGTTGCTGGAAGCTCTTAGGCAGAGCTCTGTAACTGAACCCCAGTCTCTTGCAGGATGAATAATCAATCTCCATAGCAATGCCCTCTGTGGCACGTTCTTTGGGAAAGCTGTCTATTTGGGCGCACTCTTTGTAGCCCAGGAAGTTCTTGAACCAAGTAAACAGCTCTGGGAATTTCCTGTGGATGAATAATTATTAAGCCTTTGAAGATAGAAATTGAATATACAGCCACTTGGCACTGCTCCGACATACAGGTACACGTGACAAAAATATCTGAGGTCAATCAAAAAGACCTGATCTTAAATACAATTCACTATTGTCAATGGTTGTATTGGTGCTATACTGTAATTCTTTGTAAAAGAATGTACGCCAAAACCAACCCCTAATAACCAATAATATGTCTTTATGTAACCTCTACTTTATGTAACATTCTACGTCATCATGACATCGAAACACCAATGCACAAATGGCAGTGACCCATACATATTTTACATTAACTTTTAAAGCAGACTGCAAACTGTGACCTGTGGAAATATCCAGAGAAAATCATATGGCATCTCTGTAGAATAAAGGCAACCTAATAACCCATACCAATATGCTTATTAGTGAGCTTGAGGCCTGCACATAACATTGTGAGTTTGCAAGGTCATTAACATAAGTGTAAGAGTCCAAATATTTTATGTACACAGGAAGCTGTGACGTGCCGACAAATAGTACCAGAATCTGCACTTTGTTGAGGTACAAATGAATTTGGTATTATTACTAAAAGTGCTCACTTGTAGATAAAATGCCAAAAACCTCCGCTGCATCACACTGCATAAATAAACCTCAATTACTCGGCTTTATATTTGGAATGAAGAATATGCTGCATAGAAAAATTCTCTAATAAAGGTAAACAACATCCACTGTGCCATTCTGATATACTTCTTGATAATGCCGTCGACATTATGCACATCATAAAATTCTTGGGCATAAATACCGTCTGTATTTTTTTGTAATGTGAGCCCCTGACACCAAGACAAATTCGTTGTGTATATAAACATACATGGCAATAATGCTCATTCTGATTCTGAAATACCATCAAACTTACCCTAAGAAAGGTAGCACCAGCTGCACTAGTTCTGCTCGAGAGATCACTTCTTGATTAAAGATCACTAAACAACGCAAGAAATTGTCATAGGCCTCTGCGCTTCTTAGTGCTTTCCTCACCTAAAGAAAAAAAATGAAGCGGTCATTTTATATATTCATGTACATTGTGTTGTCTGAGCTCAAAGCACACTTTACAACAAGAGTGGACAAAGCAGTAGCCTATGGCAAGGCGTCTGGTGCATTAAACACATTAGGCATTACACACAAAGGCTGACGATAAAAATATCTTTGCTAAGAGATTTAATTAGTATGCACAGACAACCGACATTTTTACTTAATTAAAATTGAGCAAAGTAGAAATGCAACTAATGAAACTGAATTAAAAAATAAATACATCAAAACCACAAAACATCTGTCATAGCTAAAACGTTTGCCAGTGACAAAGAACCACTATACATGCTGTATGATATGCTGCATTATTCACTATGTTAGAATAATTATTATATACAAATTGGTTTCTTTCAGTTTATATCAAGTGCACTCAACTGGCTCATATGATGTTGCGCTATACAATTACAACATGAGAGGCAGCGCTCTGAAGCTTTCATTTGCCTTGTGGGCTAGCTAATGATCTGTCCACCGGTGGCGAAAAAGTTTTGCATTTACTTACCTTTTCAAAAAACAAGGATTCAGTGCCAATTCCAAATTTGCTGCCTTCAGCCACTGGGTGTTCTTTCCCCATAAACTTCGGCTTTTTCTGTTCATAACAAAACAGGCAAGGTGAACAAAACCACAATAGAAGTGTCTTGCACATATGAAAGTTTGAAATACACAAGAAAAAAAACTTCATGGCACTGGGCCCCAAAGAACCACCAATGAGCTGGATTTACCTTCAAGGGGGGAGTAGCACCCGGCCCGGAATGTCTGCGAATCTGGCAGCCATTCTGGTTAAATCTTTGCTTGTTGTTGTTAAGCTGGGGCCTCTTTAGCACACCACTGGTATCGATGCGCACTGACTCAGGCTTGTCTGTGCTTGTTTTGCCCAATAACTAACCAAAGAGGAGCATTTTTAATTACCAAACACATTTATGCAATCATTACAGATTAAGTTACTTTTCTGCACACCGCGTACCACAGAGCTGTTGGCATCTGGCAGGAACTGTCCAAACTCAGATAGCAGATCCTCCTGGTTCTTGAACAGCCTGGCAACCTGAGCGTACACTTCCTGCTCCGTGAGAGCTGGAGTGTAGTTCCCACCTGCTTCCTTTGCATTCCTTTGCTCTTTCTGCACAAATACCATTATTTCTTGATTAGGCTAAAAAATATGTCTTTAATGTAGCAAAATAGCTGATCTTTAGCACAGCACTTTTTCCTTATTTTGCTGGTGGTTTCCGGCAATCAGTACCAGGAATTTGTTTAACTCTAGTTGTTTTTAGAAGTTATTCTTCTTTCACCTGATACGTGTGCAAAATCTCCAGAAAGGCTTTGTAGATGTCTGGCTGGCCTTGAAAGCGGTTTTTGATCTTGTTAACATAGTTGATGGCGTGGTTGAACTCCACAGGTTGGTTGTTCTGCAGTGGAGGAGCGCTGCCAGGTGTGCTGCTCACTGGTGTGTGAGACTGAACCGAGGGGGAGCGAGGTGAGGCGTAGGATGGGATGGACGGGTTGTGCTGGCTGGTAGGGGTCAGGGCAGGAGACTGCATGGGCTGCAGGCAACATGGAAATGTGCATTTCAGAACAACACATACTGCTTAAGAACCAATGTCTTGCTATATAAAAATGGGAGTTATTCATAAAATATTTCCAAATAAATAATAGTGAAACACGCCAACCAGAAAGTGGTTAAGTTTCACTACCAGGGTCACTTATCCAACCGCAATACAGTACAGAAAAAAGGACATTCCTGAGAGTACCTTGCTGATCTTTGCCGATGTAGGCTGGCTGGGCACGGGAAGAGCAGTGGTGCTGGTGGGTGCTGAAGTCTGGCTCTGGTGTGATGCCTGCTGTGTAACGGGTATATTCTGCACTGAAACGCCATGTGGCGTGATGTGATGGATCTGACCTGGGGTCGTTACGTTTACCAAATCATTTGTCTGCACTTCTATCTTGTAGCCGGGAGGCAGGAAGGTATTAAAGCCCATGATGAGGTCTGGATGGCCCTTAAACAGCTGCGACACTCTGTTAATAACTCCCGGTGTATCGATGCTGAAAACACACAGACACATGTTACATGTCAGTAATCACCAAGTGCTCTGGTATGTAATTGCACAATAATTAGCTAATGAGCACTTGCTGTGAATGCAACAAACATTAATATTAATACAGTGCTAGTCCACTGGTAAATATGTGCACATAAATGTAAAATTTCATCAGGAGACAATCTCTTGAATAGGCAAATCAAAAATATCTAGCTATGAGGGCTCATATATATATAAAACACCAATCAACATGTTATTGGAAAATAATCAATGATTGGACATTTTGATGCAATCTGATGCAAGCCGCTGTTCTGATTGCAATATATTCTGAAAACTGCATGACCCGAAGTAGTTTGATCCACTTACACCACAGCAATTCTGCAACACCATTTCTACCATCATAGAAAAAAACAGGTTATTCCAAGGTTGTAAAAGTTACCACTTTACCTGATGCAATGGCGTGCTGATGCTGCGGATTCCTTCCACAGATGCGAAATTGTCTGCTAGCTCATTAAATGTTTTTACACATTTTTAGGCACTGCAGCAAGTGCAGTAATAACATTTACAGTATTTGGTAGATGCTCTTATCCAAAGCGACATACAACTGAGCAGTTGAGGGTTAAGGGCCTTGCTCAGGGGCCCAGCAGTGGTACCTTGGCGATGCTGGGAATCGAACCCTGGTCTTCAGATCAGCAGTCAAACCCCTTAACTATTGAGCTACCACTTCCCAGCCAGCTAACCACTAATAACCAACAAATTGCTATGCAGCCAGAACTACTGATGAAAAAAAAAATCGTCTGCTAAGCAATCAGAAACAAGCATGCAACAGTGCTTTGGTATAAGATGAGAACACATTGTGGCCATTAGCTCAGCATTAATTAAATACTAATATAACAATCTACATTTTCCCCACACCAATTAAATCATTAAATGCATGTTACAGAAATATTTACACTCTGTAGAGTCGGTTCAATCTGACCTTTGTGATTTAAATTCTTTCATTATATCCAAGAAGTCGTTGTACACTTGAGGCTGATTTCCAAATTGGAGCTTCACTTGATCAAGGTAGGAAAGAGCGTCTTCCACCTGTGGGCACCCAAACAGCACAATCAGCTCTAAATCAGCAGTTACTATGCAAGGGTGTAGGCCAAAACAACTGTGCATATAGACTGAAGTTGTACCTTAAGCCTCTGGAACTGCTGTTGGCCTGGTGTTGGAGCAGAAGCAGGCGGGGCATGAGAGTGACCCTGACTCACGGTGGCTCCAGTAGGCTGGACCACAGGGCCGTGATGATGAGCGCCAGAGTGCACTGCAGGACCGTCGCTGTGTCCATGTCCTCCAGAGCTCTGAGTCAAGGGCACCTGAGAAGGAAAATAAAAGCTAAATATTGTAACTCAGCCTGTTTCTCTAGCATTAAAAGTCTAATAAAAATGTATTTATATTTAATGGAGATTTTCATGCAAGCAAATGAACAGCAACCATCACATACCTGGAAAGTCTGAGGGACCTGAGAGTACTGCACACTAGCAGCAGGCTGCATGTTTTCTGAGGCAGCGCCGTACGCGGAAGACGCAGCAGCAACAACGCGATGATGAAAGCTTTCCGAGCCCCCGGGGAGCCGTCGCTGAAACCCAAACGCTGTTTCCTGATCGTCCGAGCGACGCTTCATTTTGTACTCATACTCCACAGCAGAACGCTATCTAAAGCAGTGAAGAGTGGATTTATGAGGGGGAAAACATTCAAGAGAGGCTTTACAGCAAAGACTTTTTCACAACATCTGAAGACATTCGCGGCTCACAAGACACGTCATCATTATGGTTCTTGATAATAGATTTGCTAAATAAAAACACAACAGTGAAAATTTTTTTATTGTACAAGAAGAGAGAAAAGGATCCCTGATACTGCATAAGATCAAGAGCATAAGATGATCGTATTTATTAGCAATTTGTTACTGTGAGAAGCTGGTAAAGAACTTCACATAAATAGTACTAAAACTTCTGATATCAATCATTGAGGAAATGTTAGTGGTACACGTGTACAAAAATGTATCTTACAATAATGCAGCAATAAATATAAGCAAACCTAAATGCTTTATAAATAAATGAGCATTTTAATCCTGCTTAAAATGTGATCCGGTTATAAACAGAAAAAAACATTTTGTTGTGTAATTTGTGACAAAACCAAAACATGTACTTGGGTCTGGACAAAAACAACCAACCCAAAACTGTGAATGTAACAAAATTCTAGCTGGGTTCGATTAAAGTCTAAAATGTGATTTTACCTTGAATTGACAATAACAGTAAGTGAAACGATCACACTGTATATTTTGGGCTTTGTGAAGCATTTTTCTTTTTAAGTGTACTGCTAAACTGAGACGTACAAGTACAATCTGACCTGCTATGGCTGTGGGCACACAATGTGTTCAGGATGTCTGGAATGACAAACAAATATAAAATACAAATGCTGGGTGCAACACAAAATATCTGAACCTAGGTTATATGCACACATTTATATACAGTATGTATAGTGTGCGTTTTCTCATATGCTGCCAACTTTAAGTGATTTCTACACACAGCGATTATTTGTATAGGTAAAGATTAGTAAAGTTAAGGACCCATGGAAATAAGTTAAATGACAAAGATATAAATATGAATTATATATTGGCTATATTTATAAATATAAAGATACTCATGCAAACAAAACAAAAGTGATATTAGTACTGTTAATAGTGCATTAATGGAGGCTATTCATATTCAGATATTATTATTCATGTATAAAATAACAATGAAGTCACTTTAAAAATATTAGTAAATGTTAACAGTCTTATCTAAAGATTTACATTTTTACATTTCTACACAAATGCCAGAGAATTGAAATGGCATTAATGTATAGGTATAGTCTCGCGCATTTTATGCTCGTCTTAGGACACTTGATGATTACCTTAATCAAAACAACTAAATATGAATTGCAGCAAAAAAAATCCATTTAATTTTGCTAATAGCCAACAGTTCCACCAGTGCCGATTAATCGCCACATGCAGTGTAAACCTAAAACAAAAAGGCCAAAAGTATCAATTTGAGCCTGATTCTGAGTAAGCAAACAAAGTAACAGGTGTAACAATTTTTTTTTACTACTGAATGCTGCAGACAGCTCACACTTCGTGGGACAGTCCAAAGTGTCCTATATTTCCCTCCTTAAACACTGTCCCGCTTAATAAAGGTTTTAGATTTAACAAGCATATACAAGTACCTGTTATTGGAACTTGCATTAGTACTTGTATGTACAACATAATAAATAAAATAAAAAATACAAATAAAATTGAATTGAATAATACAGTACATTAAATTAGAAGTGTTACTTTACAAATGAGAATAGACAAATAAACATTCACAGTATACAAAGATGCTTGCAATTTTTAAAACGATTGTCTACAAGGCATCACCATGCACTTTTTCTATTACCTTGCGAAAGCAAGTGTGTTTTACACCGTTAAAAAAAAGAATTCTGTGCATGTAATTTCACCTTTTGAGAAACATTAGTAACTTAAGAAAAAAAACCCATGCATATCTGTCCACAAAATCCAAAATAAAACGACAAAATCCTGACATGTCAATATATAATGGGAAATAACTGGTAGCTCACGTTGATGACAAGAAGTAAAATTCATTTATTTATTTGGACTTTTTAGGAAGAGTTCGGATAAAAAACATTCACCGCACCTGAGCTACTTGTTCTGGATAAGACAGTCTGAAGCAATGCGGAAAGAATGTGGGTCAAACAAAACATTACTTTTGGCAGCTTGTATAACAGCAGTGACACCAGACAAGAGCAAATAATTGTGAATTTAAAAAGTATTATAATAATGGGGAGAGGGTTTATCTTAACATGGGTGAGAATAGATTTTCGGGGAGTTCAGGTCCAGTGCGCAGCTCCCATTAACACCGAGACCAATGTCCGTCAACAAGCTGCATTGCAGCCTTGCTGTGCTCTTCGGCTCTCTTTACCGACACACAACGCCACGGCAGGTAGAGGTGTGCAAGAAGTGCGAGCGCTCGCTTTTTACTCAACTTTTCTTAAAGAGAAAACTGAACTTCGGAGGTGAAAAGCGGCCAAACTTCGGAAAAGTTTGCATAGTTTGATTTCTTTTTCCCCCTCCACCCCGCCCCATCTGTGTAGGCGCGAGCGTGTTACAGGCCTATGACTGAGACAGCTGGCAACCATTATACACCACACAGCTAGCAAGCTAATCTTAAAATACAACCAGTGCAGCAACATGAGAAACAAAATATTGTATTCAACCAATAAAACTAAAAAGGAACATAAACATGAGGAAAATATCAGAACCGCTCTAATAATTTACAGGGGTTGTGCACCCCGTTATCATTAGCTAGCTGTGCTAGTTAAATCAATTCCCTTGTGAATTTATAGCGATATCAACGCGTTTGTGTTATCCACAAATTGCAGCAAAACCCATCACAACTTGGGGTGTCAATTTATAGGCTCCTGGGTGGAGTATGGACAGTGGAAAAAATAAAAGTAGGTTAACTGGACAGCCAACCCTGCTAAATCCATAGCAAATATTAGCCAACAAGCAGGATTGTTAACATGAATAGGTAACGTACAGCAACACTCTGGCAACTATTCAAAATATAAATATTAGTGTTATTACGTCAACCGACGACAACATGTCTGAAAATAACTACAGTACCTTGCGTAATTAATGGCGCTGTGTTTATGAAGTCATATCCAGCTTGTTTCGTCTCTTAGTTCATGCTAAGCCTGCTAGCTTATTTTCTAGCAGGCTATGAAAATCAGGAAGTCCTGATCAATGACTTCTAGCGGCTCCACCGATAAAATCAATCCTAGCTACTAAACCAGGCTCGTCGGCTTTAAGAGAAATAAGTAATAATGTTCTAATTGCATTGCATTAGTGGATCGTTGTTAGTCTGGGAGAATGATCAAGTTATTCATGGTATAAGCCCGTTCGCTCAAACGAAGCTAGGCTTGCGAACTAGCTGTTCATGCACTGCATTAGCAAGGTGTCTCAACTCGTCTATAGTTCACTTTATGAAAAAACACATAACTTAATTTTAAACCACAAATAGACAAAATTATGTGTGTTAAATCGGCCAACGAATAGGTAGCTAGAAGGCTAATGTGTTACTTACTTACATTAGCTACTCAGAAAGCTAGTTAGTAAATACACTGGAAAACTCACCCCGACCGCAGACAACAAAGTCTCCTCGTTAACTTCGGGTCTAGTCACTCCAAATTTATCCAGGAAAATCTAAAAAATCGTCCAAGTCTTCAATACTTTAAGAATAGATAGACGTGTTAATGAAAAGAAATATAATAATCCTCAATCCAAGGCGTCAGAGCTCCGGGAACATGCTAGCGTGCTAATTAGCTCAAATCGGGAAAACAACCTCAGGACGATTTTCAACGAGAGGGCGTGTCCTTGCGCATGGGAACACCCATCGTCGCCAGGATTGGTTAATTCATTGACGCTTCCCGCCTAATCTCCTCAAGTAAACACCCGCTGGCCAGTGTGATTGACGTCTTAAGCGACCAATATTATCTTATTGTTTGTTAGATGAACTCGTCAAATGTGTCGCTTTTTGAGCAAAACATCTGCGTTATGATAATGTGTCATCTTTAAATAGATAATAATAAGAATAAAAATATGAGTACGCGTTGACGGTTGCATTATTGGTTCGTGCAATATCATTGCATAAGTAAACATATATTTGATTAAGTTTAAGATTAAGCAGTTATAAATGCAGTGATACTAATTGTTTTTTTTTTTAATAGGACATATATCATAGAACAGATAATCTATCCCAATTCTTGATTGAATTTAAAAACGACATCATTGGAAATAGCAACAACTAAGGCTTATGTGTTTATGACTCATTCTAATGCAGCCATACAGTAAAAAATAATTTAAGGCTGATTGTTTTATAAAACCTCTAATTGAAATTGTGCAAACCTTGACATAAAGTTTGATAAGGAGGCATTTATTTAACATTCACAGAAGGAGTCTCCAGTGCAATATTCTGAATAAAGAGGTTAGTTTCTGTTGTGGATTATTTATTAAGTAGCTATAAACGTCCACTCTCTTGACAATCTCTTTTTTATGGCAAATCAATCAGACAAAAATCAGGCACCAGCTCTTAATGTACTGTGTTGCCTTTTTGAGCATTAGTAAATGTATGTACTTTTTGTAATAGTTATGTGCGTCCATAAGTGTGAAAATGTGGATCTCAACATCATATAACCTTTGCTGGAAATTGGACAACTGTTCAAAAGATGCAAGAAAAGCAAAGAATGTGCATGAGATATAGACGATCTCTGGACAGCTTACCTTCCCAGGACAAACAAGCGACAAAACTTTCATAAACATGATCATCAGCACACAAAATAAAGAATTGAGTTGATTTATGTATGTAAATTGAGATATTATTGTCTTGTGTTCTATGTGCAAAGAAAATTGTTACAATTATTTACATTTTGCAGAAGTGAATATAAACTTATGGCTTCATCTGAATTCAATAGAAATGGAAATGCTTATGCTTTTTACAGAATAATAACAGATTCAAATGCCTTATTATGAACTAGTATTCAACTTGTGCTGTTATTGAAAATTCAGCAATACCTTCCAGCCAATCAGAATTGAGCATTCTCTGCTCTCTGGTACAAAATGATACACTTTGACTGGCATTCACAACTCACAGTAATTTTCAAAAAGCAATTTAAGATCCACCTGATCTAGAGCATCCTCAACGCACAAGCATCAAAACAGCGCAATCAGCTCTCAATCCGCTCTCAATCACTCGGTTGGCAGAAACAACTCGGCAAGGCAGGCAGGCATGACAGTGACCCTGACCCACACTGGCTCCTATAAGATGAACTACAGGATGTGATCATGTGAGCAAGCAAGAACTGTAGGACCGTGGCTGTGTCCATGTCTTCCAGAGCTCTGAGCCAAGGGCAGCTGGGAGAGAAAATAAAAACAAAATATGTAACTCAGTCTGTTTCTGTAGCACTAAGATTCTATGTTTTAAGTGAACCAATACTGCACTCATCTGTTTTTAGATAATACATATAGAATATTTGTAAGAATAACAGACAAAGTCACTGAGATCTGAGCTTACAGCATGCTCAGCAAGTGATGGCATAGTTTCAATAATAACATAACAAATTATTCCAATACAGGTGGCAGAGAGGTTATCATTCCTGCCTCACAGCAAGAAGGTCATGAGTTCAATTCCCACCCAGGGTGTTTCTATGTGGAGTTTCCTTGTTCTCCCTGTGCTTGGGTGGGTTTTCCCTGGGTATTCCGGTTTCCTCTCGCCTCCTAACACAAGTGATTGGGCATAGGTGAATTGGCTACTCTAAATTGTCCATAGGAGTGAATGTGTGTGTGAATGGTTGTCTGTCTCTAAGTGTTAGCCCCGCGATTAACTGCCAATAGTCCAGGGTGTACCCTGCCTCACACACTAAGTTAGCTGGGATAGACTCCAGCACCCCCACGACCCTGAACAGGATAAGCACTGTCTAGCACTGAATGAATTATTCCAATACGCCGGTGATCTGTCCTGAATTCATTCATCCATGCTTTTATGTAGTGCAAGAAAAAAAATTGGAATGAGAATTCAGTCTATTGTTGAGCACACCACACTAACATGTACACACACTTATTCGCACATAGAGGTAATTTAGAGTGACCATTTCTACTTCTTGGAGGTGAGAAGAAAATAGAGGGCACCTAGACAAAGAAAGGTCTGGGGTTATTATTACACTGACATTCAAGTACTTGGAAGGTCTGAACCTTGTTTTTTTGAAGGTTGAAGGAGGTTTTATACATTGAACAAAAGATCAAACTGAGACAAAAATAAGAAGAATTGTAGACTCATACCCATGTGTATTACTAGGGGCTGGTCACTTGCAGATTGCACTGAGTGAAATGAAACACAAGCCCTTACAAGTGACTTCATACAAGTAATAAATAAACAAGCACATGAAATAGACATAAGACGCCATAGGATGCAAAGAATCTGCACTTTTTGTATTTCAGTTTACATTTAATTTATCTTAAGTGGCACCATTATCCAGAGCAACTTATATTTATCCCATTTATACAATTAAGCCATTAGAGTTAATGGCTTTTACACAGGTCCAGCAACGGCAATGAATTTTAACTTACAGACTTCAAGGTTTCTAGTGCAACATTGTAACCACCAAGCTATATTTTTTATTAGCTATAAATAATATTTATTAACTATATGGTAAAAAAATAGACACCTGAAAATCAAAATGATATTTGATTTTGAACATCCTATTTCATCATGAGAACTTTTGCTGTTATAATAAAGTCCACTATTCTGAGAAGACATTCCACTACATTTTGGATTGTGTCCGTGGGGATTTCTTTTCATTCACTAATGACAGATAAGGAGGTCTGGGATGCATCTGGTGTGCAGGACACCCACAATTTTTCACTGCAGCCATAGCACAACATGTCTACATGGAGCACAGGGACATTGTCATGCTGGAGCTTTAGAAACTGGTGCTCAGAAATTGCCGTCTCATCCGATTGTAAGTGGTACCTAAACTTTTGGCCAAAGAGTATACATTCATTATTACTAACAGAATTGCAATCAGATTTTAGGTGCCAGTGATTACTTGGTATTAGGCTGGAATGCACCATGTATGTGGAAGCTGATCTACCATCTGCCATATTCTCCCCTTTTGGTAAACTAAAGCGGCTGATCCACTACTGTAATTTCATGGGATGTGAAAGGAAACCGGTAATCTTAGCCACGACAGTATGATGTCAAGTTCGAACCCCAGACCTTTCTACTGTAAGTTATATACACAGAGTTATTTGTATTTTTTTAAATGCATACATTAACTAAAAAGTTGGAATTCAAGCAACTTATTCATATTATCATGAGTTATTTTCTCTTCCATATCAACCCTAACAGCACTGCCTTGACTGCTGATGAAACCGAAATCCCATCCAAGTTTTTAATATTATTATTACCATTAAAACATCAGTAGATGGCGATAAAGTGCAAAAGCAAATCTTGTCGGCTCCCCTCATTACAGTGAAACAGGCACAGCTGGGGACAACTGGTTAAGCAGATATTTCTTTGGCAAGTGACATTATAATTTGTTATTTCATTGTTGTAAACATAACCCTATGAGCCATGTCCACTTTTTTCTATTTAACTGTTTAAGCGGGACAATAATTATACTTTTCCAAGCTGCAATTTTTCCAATCTGTTGTTGAAAATAGTGCGTCCATCACAATTTGCAATCTTGTACACACCTACAAACCCGTTCACACATTATGAACAATTTAGAGATAGCAATCAGCCTACAAAACATGTATTTGGATAGGGGGAGGAAACCAGAGTACCCAGAGAAATAACCAAAGCACAGGGAGAAACCAAGTCCCTTACCTTCTGGATACAGTGTCATGTTATCATGAAAAAAGTAAAGTAAGTAACTCCACCGCACCTTGGGTTTTCAATGAGAGCAATAGCTTCAGTAATAAAACCGTGTCAAAAGTGATGCCAAGTAAGGTTAGTCTCCAGTCTGCTTATTAGTTAGCTAGTTACCAAAATTATAACCAGCTATAATTGCCCATGATTTTATAGGTAGTTAAATGCACCCTGCTTAATCTTACTACCTAACTAATGATAGCTAGTGCAGACAGCAATATATATTTAATATCACTTCAAGGATTTAAAAAAATAATTCCAAATGATTGTAGTTATTTTCACATTATGCAACATTCAACCCAGATTTATTTCTGGTGCTAATGTCCATAACGAACTTTAGGGTAACTCATGGACCTGTTTTTTTTAAAACTATCCCTCTCAAACCAACTGTTATGGATACAGGCAAAGTGTTGGAACTACACTGTAAAACATGTAAATTCTATGAAGTTATGTGAAATTATTTATTATTTTTATTTTTTAAGTTAGTTAAGTATTATTTATTAAATTCCAACGTCATGAAAAGTTTTGGATTTTGAACTCAAGTTTATGAGTTTAATTAATAAAACATAAGTAGTAATCCATGGTCTTAACTACATGTGAATTAAAACAAAGCTTAATCTTCAACTTAAGTTTACATACATTTTCAAAGCAGTTTAGCATTTTGAAGAATTAAAAATATTTTACAGTGTGCTCTAAAAGGTTAAAATGTTTATATTCATTTATTATTAATTTATACTCAACAATTCACTTATTCATCTGCGCTAACAATATTACATTCAAGCTTACTGTGGCGGGAGAAGGAGGCGATCCCAGGAACACTGCGAAAAAAGTGAGAAATCACCCTGGATAACTTTACATTCTGACACCAAGCAACATTCACATATTTCTCACATACTCTTTTAGACCTCAGAGCAATTTATAGTTGTCAATCCATCTAGCCTGTCTTTAAGAGGTGTGTTTCTATAAGGGAGTCTAGCTACCCACTTCACAACCCATTGCGCTCCCACAAACATAACATTTCCACTCAAAATCTAAGGCACTAGCCAGTTCAAAAAGTATATTACTGTTAGCGGGTGGGACATATTGAGCAGCAAGTCAACATTGTGTTCTCAAAAGATGTGTTGGAAGCAGGAAAACTAGGCAAGGGTAAGGATTTGAGTACTGCAAGAGCCAACTTGTGATGGCTAGACGACAAACTCTTGTGGCGTGTCCTGGTCTACAGTGGTCAGTATCTATCATTAGTAGTCCACGGTGGTTCAACAGTTGTGATCCAGCGACAGGGTCATGGGCGGCCAAGGCTCATTGATGCACGTGAAGAGTGAAGAGTGAACAAGGCCCCACCTCACAACTTACAGGACATAAAGGATCTGCTATTAACATCTTGGTGGCAGATACCACAGCAAACCTTCAGGGGTCTAGAGTATGCCTTGATGGGTCAGGGTTGGTTTGGCAGCAAAAGGGTGACCATCACAATATCAGGAAGGTGTTCATATTGTTAGCTATTGAGATGTTTCTGTCTTATATACTACAGCTGAAATGCTCCATTATCAAAATCAATATCAGTTATGTCTTAAATTCCATACTCTATTTTTGGACAACAATCTGCTTGACTTTTTTTTGTGCAGCGGTAATATGACCACTTTTGGCCGTATATGAAAATTACTCAAACAACAACAACCACCAGCTTGAATTCAAAAGTTCCATCATGAACTTCAATTTTGTCTAAGGTGAAACAGAATGTTTTAATTGTAATTTTTTTTGTTTTTATATGCCATAAACCTGCACACCAGCAGGAATGCCTCCAGGATTTTTGGTTCGATTCCCACTCCAAGTGTGTGTGGAGTTTGCATGTTCTCCTTTGTTTTCCTCTGGGCAGTCTGGTTTTCTCCCCAAAAATGCATGCCGTGTAACCTGATCAGCATGTCTAAATGTTCCGTACTTTTTAATTGTTTGCGATTGTACCCTGTAATGGACTGGCACCCTGTCCAAGGTGTCCCCTGCACGGTGCCCTGGGTCCCCTGGGATAGACTTCAGGCTTTGAATAATAAGCCCTACAGATAGCCTACGGATGGATGTGCATACCTGGAACAGGAGCTGTATTATGGTGGCGCCAGCTAATTAAAATGAAGGCTAATTAATTGCCTACCATGCTCTCATTTTAGCAGCAGGCTATTCTTTAGGCAACAAGGAATGTTAGTTTATAGTTGTTTTCTAGTTAAGTTACAACCAATAGACCAATGAGTTGTGTTTCGTATGACACTGCAATAATTCTGACTAAAACAACAGGTTGGATTTGTTGAATAGATTTTCTTCTTGAATGGATCGTTTCATTTTGGTTTATCCAGGCTGCAGCTGTGCATTTACTCACTAAACACCAGTTCATAGTTTGCCTCTTTAATAGAAACTAGCAAACCACATGAAACTCAATATGGCTCAATATAAGAGTTTTTATTCGATTGAATTATTATATGGTTATCCCATTTTCAGATCAAATTAAACATGTACTGTATATTATATTATTCTGCTATTCAGATTGGTTGAAATATTTATCAGGTAGAGATAGTATGATAGATTTATCTAAGAATCGACAAAAAACACAACTGACAGAACAAACACCTTTTTTTTTCAAATTATAGTCCAACAATTGGTCTATTGATAAATATAAAATCTCAAATAAGTGTTCCTGCTATGTTAGGAGGTGTATAGCATCTGAATTACTCAATTTATTTAGCATCAAATGCATCAGAGTGGCCTCGGGCAATGCAGATGGGGACATTGTCATTCTGAAAGAGACCACTCCCATCAGGACAGAAATGTTTTATCAAGGGATCAAGGTGTCAGTCAGAACAACGTTGTACTGATTTGTATTGATTCCACGCAAACACTGGCTACCCTAAACACTCATTCGGCCTTTGAATATAAAATACACTATATGGCCAAACCTTTGTGGCGAGCTTACAAGCACATCGTTAACCGTGTCTTCCCAAACTGGTGCTACAAAGTTGGGAGTCTTGGGTGTCTCCATATGCCATAGTATGTTGATTTCCCATCACTGGAACTTGTTTTGGCATGACACTGCCCCTGTGCACAAAGCATCCGAGCTTCATGAAGACATTGTGTGTTAAGGTTGGTGTAAAAGAACTAGAATGATCTGTACAGCGCCCTGACCTCAACCTCACTGGACACCTTTAGGATGAACTGGATTACCAATCGCACCCCAGACATCCTCACCCGCCATTCATGCTTGATATGCAGAATCATTGTGTAGCTAAATGAGCAAATCGAGACAGCCACACTCCAAAACCTTGTAAAAAGTAAGACTAAATCTGAAATAAGATGTTCAAAAACACATATGGATGTGATGGTGAGGTGTCCCTATACTTTTGTTTATACAGTGTATTTCAACTAGTTGCATATATATTTGCATTTCGCATTACATCGCTCTACTCTACAACCTGAGCAAAATAACACGGTAAATAAGACATTCAAATAAAAAGAAAATTGCCAATATTTCCCAATTGACTCTCCTGATTCACGTTAAATAAAAAACGATTCCTTCGCGAGTCAGGCATAACTGTTGTCGTAAGGATGCGCACCATAAACTTGCACTAGGCTATAAACCTGTACCAGACCATAAACTTGCAATGGGAAATATATTATATTATGTTTAAACAACACAGCATTTTACACTATACTTCTAAAGTGATGTTGCAAGTACTATTTCTGTTATTGTGTATATTATTAAAGTACCGGTATTTAACCGTTAAGGCAATTAAGCTGGTGTACAAAGAAGACATTCTCAGACTGATAAAAATTTTTGTTATCTCTGAAATTACCATCCACATGCCAGAACAGTGGTGCAGCATGTAGCATTGCTGTCTTATGGCTGCAGGGATTTTTGTTCGATCCTGAGCTTGGGTTACAGTCTATGCAATGTTTCACATGTCCTCCAAGTGTCTATGTGGCTTTATTACAGGTTCTTTGTTTTCCCCCATAGGAAGCAAGATCATCATATTTAGAAATTGCCCCTAAGAGTTGATGAATGTGTTTGTGTGTGCATGTGCATGGTGGTTTGGATGTGTTCCTGATTTATGTCCAGCATTTCTGGGATAGCTTCCATCTTCATCAGGGTGACGATCATTGTGGGGTAATAATACCGTTATGAATAATCTCTCAGCTTTGTAAGTAAAGGGCATTTCTTATCATTACAATTAAGATTTGAAACACAAAAGCCATTGAAAATTGGGTCATCTGTATTTACTGCTTTTATGGTTCGTCCATATGGTCTTGTCAGATTGCTTTCATTACCTGTACACAGTTTACCTGAACATTCCCAGCCACGATACTTCAATTGCCAGTTACTGAAAAGGAATTATTTGATTTCTTCTAACATTCAGGTTTAAACTGTTCTCCGGGAGGTTAAAAAATGATCAATTCCCCACTGTTGAGTTCCAGTTTTGTTCCGTTGCAACTCTGATGTTCTTTAACTGTTTCTTGTTCTTCCATTTCCACATTCTCTCTGCTTAACTAAACACATGCCTTTTGCTGCTTGTTCGTCTCTTACTTTATGGCAGTGTTTCTCAAATAGTGGGGCGCGCCCCACTGGGGTGCCCACATTGGGGGGGCGTGCAGCGATGCCAGGGGGGGGCGCATGTGATCCCGAGGAACTGTTTTTTACTACAATCGTCCCGCTTTATGAATGCTA
>JAOUQX010000030.1:5832969-5847896 GCA_028566295.1 Liobagrus marginatus
TAATATAAGTACAAAATATGACAAGCATTGACCATGAGGGTGGATTAGAACATAGATAAGATATACATTTATTCCAAAAGGGTTCATTTAAATTTTATTTTGTTGTTTATTTATCATTTGTATTTGCAATAAAAGATTTCACAGTCACCGCTGTCTCAAAAGTGATGGCCAACTCGGCCAATGGGTTTAGAAAAAGACATTTTCATGGGGATAAAATACGGATCACTAAAATGGCATGTGGGTCAACATGGAAGAAAAATGCCCTGTCCTCTCTTTGCAGTGGCTGACGGGATTTACTAGAACATAGTCACAGGTCCCACTTGCCTATTCTTACCATAAATTACCTGCGCTGTAAGAGACTTGGATGTGCGAAGCAGCTTTTGTTTGGTGATACAGATATTGCAGCCTGCATGTAATAAGGTCATTCATCGTCCTTTGAAGCAGTGTAGCTGGGCAGCATGGGAACAAAAGGTGGCTGCCTGCGGACCTGACTCATAATGACTGAACAGACAGAGTCGTCTGGTCTAATGGAAGCCTCTCATGGCATTGATGATTTCTGTACCAGCATTTCACAGTTTTTTTTGTCCCTGAGCAGTTTGTGCACATGATGCAGAGTGTAATGAATTCCTGATGGATCGAATGTACTTCCTGACAGGTGTGAAGTGGAAGAATGATTTGGGCTTGTTTGATGTATAGCATGACCTGAATGTTTCATGGGTATTTCATTTTGGCATCACGGCACAGACAATACTGTCAGCCTCTTTTGACAAGGAAAATATCTGAAATATAGCAATAATGAACATAGGTGTAAGGCAGGCAAACTCGTACGAGGGTGTGTAATGTACCAGACAAACTTGATACAATTTCCACCTAACCCTACTTAACTGCACTTTACCTTCGGCTGATGGAAAGTTCAAGAATGTTCCTAGCGTCTGCTCTGTTTAGGATATTTGTACTCAGGTCGATATTAGTTCAAGTTCAAGAAGCTTTATGGTCGTTACACCATATACAGCTGCTGCAATACACAGTGGAACGAAACAACGTTTCTCCAGTTCCATGATAAAGTTTAAAGTTCAGTTTATTGGTCACATGCACATCATACAGTGAAATTCTCTGATTCCGCATATTCCAGCATAGAAATTTTAACACCGGGGTCAGAGCGCAGGGCCAGCCAGAACGAAAGCGCCCCTGGAGCAGGTGAGGTTAAGGGCCTTGCTCAAGGACCCAATGTTGGTGGCTTGCCTGCTGCGGGGCTTGAACCCCCAACCCTCTGATCACTGACCCAGAGCCTTATACCATTGAGCCACCACCACCCTGATGCTACATATAACACAGAGTCACATAACACAGAACAACAGAGAGTCATATAACACAAAACAGGAAAACAAAGAGCTACGTACAACACAGAGTGCAACAAGTACAGACAGTGCAAAACAAACAGTACATACAATACACTACAGGACAGATACACACAACATACAACATAGAACATAGCGCCGATGGTTGTGCAACATATGGCAATGTACTAAATAATGATAGCAGCATTTAAGTTAAAATAGCAGCATTATTTAGCACAGTAAAGTGGCTAATGTAAACAGAAGCAGCATTTGAGTAATGGAACAGTAGATGACGTTATGAATCAGTATTACAGTGACTTTTTTTTAAATTTTTTTTAGAAGGACACAGTATAGTATTTAAATTGGCTGTGCGAGGTTTACAGGCTTAATCCGATTTGTTTCAGGCCTGTATGAACATAATAATCTGATCCTTTTTTTTTTTATTAGAACTGAGTCACTTTTATAAACTTTTATACACAGTCTTAGACTGAAAGCAACCAGAGTTAGATTGCTGACATCTGGTTATTATTATTATTAGTATTAGTTTTATTGATTTATTTATTTTGCCGCTTGACAAAACTACAAGGAAGGGCAGCGACAACAAAAATGATAATAAGTAAAGCATATTTCATTTATGATTATTTTAGATTTAATCTATTAATTTAGGCTACCTGCAATTAACTGGCATTTGTCCAGGATGTACCCTGCCTCACGCCCTAAGTTAGCTGGGATAGGCTCCTGTGCCCCCGCGACCCTGAACAGGATAAACGCTAGACAATGAATGGATGGATGGATGGATGGATGGATGGATGGATGGATGGATGGATGGATGGAGTATAGGCTTAAAAGAACTATGTAAAGTAAGTGTTTAAAATTATTAGCTATATATGGGGTATTTTTTTACTCTGGTCCCACTTAAGGTTTTTTCTCATACCATCTCAAGGCATGTCTTCTTGGCGCCATTGCCTCTGACTAGTTCATTAAGTATTTATTAATAAATGTAAAATGTATAGCCCAAAATATATATATTTCTGCTTTGTGTGACAAAGTCTATGGTTAAAAGTGTTATACACATCAAATTGAAATAAACTACTTAATAAAAAAGATAATCATTAGGAAGGACTATTCTGATTAGGACAAAAAGCAGAATTGTGTAAAGTAATTGTTTGCGGCTGTGATTTTCTTATTAAAGTGGTATTGTACTGCATGTTGGATCTAATAAAAGAATCATATTACAGTTCACATTAAAGCAAACCCAGAGGCTGGTTTTAGTTCCCAATCCACCTGAGGGGTCTTTTAATGCTATAGAGCACTACTTTGATATTTACCTTTTCAAATGATGAAAAGGTTGCTTGTCAACTGAGAATAAATTAATAACACGAAGGCTTTGAATTTAATCCGCTGCTTAAATTGACTAGCAAACCTGACCATGTTTGTAGACTAGGAGCTTGACATGCCAGCACAATGCTAGCGTAAGCAAGACTACTACACTGTAAAACCCCCATCTGCCCCAAAAGAGCGCCTTTATTGCTCTGTTCAAACTGTTGGAAATAGAGCAGTAAAGCCATGAAGACTCAACTGAGTATAGCAACTGCATTTGCGTTTGTCTGGTGGGATGCGGCATCCGCTCAGGACGAGTCATCTCTGCACACAGCTTCATTACGGGATGATGTTAAGTAAAAGCAAAGTAAACTCAGTGCCAGCTTTTTCTGAGTAATGGACAAAAGATCAGGATTTGCTGCAGGTGTTGTTTAATAATTCATGGATTTCTGAAACTCAAGTATGGACTCCACAAAGCCTGCTAAATCCATCTGCTTCCTTAACCACCCAGACACCCTGGATTAAATTACCATAATCTGAAAAGATTATCTGGCACTTTTCATCAGATGCAGACATGCAGATATTCCTGAATAAACAAAGGGCCTCAGGGTCCTCATAAAGAAGGATGTGAGGATTTAGAAAAAAAGTAAGACTGTCAATTATTTGTTTGTTTCTACTGCATCTCTCTTTACATTTTTGCTGCTGGCTATGTTGCATAATTCTACATGGCATCACAAAACTCAGCAATACCAGCATGACATTTTCTGGAAAACAGAAATTTTAATATAGAAAAAAAAAAAGTGCAACGCTATCACTGACTATTAATGAATCATGGGTATTATTACAGCTTGAATCCGCTTGTTTTAATCAGGAAACACCAAGAAGTGCATGGAATGTATTATTCTTGTTACTTAGCCGAAGGATGAGGAGATGTATGCTCCCTTGTCTGTTCCCAACAGTCTGCTTCTATACCATCCTTTCCTTGTAACATCCTTTTGAAGACTTTCCTGAAGTCAGAAGATAAAAATAATAGCTTGCTATGTCAGTATCCTTGGTACTGATGAACTCTCTCTGAAAAACATCTATTCAATTTCTGTCCTGCTAAACCCATACAGGGTCACCGAAAGTGCACAGGGCACTCTGGGAACAGGCTGAAGGACACCCAGGATGGGATGCCAACCAACTGCACAATCACACACATACAATAATACAATACACACAATGTATGCCAAATATCTTACAATACATACCTTTTGCCAGGTGGAGAAAACCAGAGTACACAGAGAAAAGCCCTGAAGCATGAAAAGAACATAAAAACTTCACACACACACACACACACACACACACACACACACACACACACACACACACACACACACACACACGGTATAATGACTAAAAGTGTATGTGACGTATACAGCGCTGTAGTTTTAGTTCATTATTACTAGATTGCTAGATTACTTTACTAATAGGCTTTGCCTTATGAATTAATGTTTCATGAATAATTGTATTTTATATTTCTGTTCACAATAGCCATGCTAGTTCTGTCCAATCTTTCTAAATATTAGTTTTATTTCATCAGAAGGTGTTGATCTTTTTTTTTCTATCACCGCGGCTTTGACAGCAGTTTTTACTTGCAACTTTTATCAGCAATTTGCAAAGTTTACTTTCTTATAATTTTTCTAATACACAGTACACAGTTTCCATAGTAACAAATAAGGCAGGATTTGTGCTGTGGTCATAAACAGATTAACAGAAGTTTTGCAGGAGTTTTAATGTGTAAGGAGAAGCTTATTGAAATGAATCAATAGTAAATCTGTATTTAACGTTTTATGACAAGAAATAAAATGACAATATGGCAAGCTGCCTTGTTTTGTCTGATTATAAAAATAATAGCTGCTGGTCAGACAATGGCTATTCTTTGCTTTAGACATCACAGTCACAAACCACCGGATGAATGTCTGATGCGAGTGTAACACAACATTTGAAATAGTTTAAAAGTCACACTAAGTGGTCGGATTGTACAGGAAATAAAATCTAATCTAATACTATCTCAATTAGATGCTATTTTGGCACAAAAAAAACCCTTAATCTGAAGATCTGGCTGGACAATACTTGGGAATGACTGTTATCGCTGTTATAAGCGAACAGGTTTATGCATTTAATGTGAACGTATGAAAAAATGTCATTGTTGGTAAACTGCTGCTAACATCTAGGGCGAAGTCTATTAAGCACATCAAAGTACAATGATCATCATTACAAACTGAACCCACTCTATGCTATATTTACATTTACTTCCTGTTTTTTAATGCAGAGACTCAACATCAACTTAACATCCTATTAAGTAAGTTATTGAGTTCTGGGTGGCACTGATAAAGGTTCAGGATATATGGCTCTGAATCAGCCTATATTTCTTTAAAGCAGCATTCATTCATTCATTGTCCAGCACTTATCCTGTTCAGGATCGCTAACCTGCTAAATTAGGGCGTGAAGGGGGGTACACCCTGGACAATCGGCAGTTAATTGCAGGGCGAACATACCATTCACACTCACATTCACTCTTAAGGACAATTTAAAGTAGCCAATTCACCTATGCCCAATCACATGTGTTTGGAGGCAGGAGAAAACCGGAGTACCCTGGGAAAACCCACGCAAGCAGAACATGGACAGGACCCGGCAGGACTCGAACCCACAACCTTCTTCTTGCTGTGAGGCATGTGTGCGAACCATTCTGCCACCTTTCCTAAAGCAGCTTTATAATATTTTTAATTGTGTTGCTCCCAGTTCAAAATTCTTTGCAAAAGCATAAAAGCATTCACAACCAACGAAACTTCAAGAAAGCATCTGGTCCTCCATCGGTTTTATTTTGTAACTCAACAGAATCTGAAAAAAAAACAGCCCGAAAAAGAGAACCAGACAGATGCATTCAAATTTGGTTCAGATGTAGGTTGGATATATTTGTTTTTTGATTGAACAGAGTATTTTGCAGACTCCCAGTGCCATGACTTGGAAATTAGACAGCCCCAAACAAAAGGCATGGCGGCGCTGCATTTATGACAGAAAAGAAGAATTCTGTAGGGCACAGACAAAATGAAATCTCTCCGATTCGGCACAGAAAACTCATAAACATCCCGAATCTATCACTCAAAGCACATCCAGAGAGAAGAAATTGATTTCATTTTTTCTTAGGCAGACTCATTAAAATAAATGGCAGGATTAAAAATGGAGTTTGATTAAAGCAGCACTTTGATGTAGTCATTTGCCACCTGCGGCTGGGTGTCAGTACCTGAGAGGTTTGGTAGACGCTTGAGAGAACAGTGAGGAAAGCGTTGTTCCAGCCACATCCAATGTGCAAACACAATTACTCTCAGCATGGCTAGGCATGATTTAGACTACTGGATATTGATACGGGGTAGAATTATAAAAAGGACAAAGAATGTCGCTTCATGATGCCAACTTGATAGTTTGCAATTTACAATTTGAGTCATTTCTGTAAAACGTAATAAAAGCAAGCTTTTCACACCACACTGAAATGTATTTGGTTGCTCATCATGTTACACACTGGGAGAAATGCAGTGGAAAACCTTGCACCAAACGTTAGCAGGAATCCACAAACAAGAGTGCGATTGGCCCAGACACAGCTTAAGGAGGCTGCTGATCCATCAACAGTCCATAAAAATGTCAAGGAAAATATAATGCTTACGCTCAATCCTTCAGCAGCAAACTCTGCATTAAAACAGACTCAAGTCCACCTCTGAATACAAAAACCTAGCTCAGAATTCTTTATATTCAGTTTGACATGATGCAAACTAGCAAAACCAAATAAATGTGGCATGGCAATTGTTTTGTGAGACACAAGAAAACGTAGCTTTTTGAAAAGTTAGAAAACAACTACAATGAGCTAAAAATCTTCAACTAGTTCAGAAAGATGAAAGTGTTTAAAGGATTTGTTATTATCCTATAAGTTTCAAGTAAATACGTCAGTGTCTGTTTGCTAACTGTGAATAGCAAATTGTAGCAAATAGTGTAGGCTAATTGGTAGCTCAGTGGTTAAGGTGTTAAACTGCGGATCCGACGACACAGTTTGATTCCAGCACTGCCAAGCTAGCACTGCTGGGCCCCTGAGCAAGGCCCTTAACCCTCAACTGCTTGGTTGTACGTCGCTCTAGATAAGAGCGTCTGCTAAATGCTGTAAATGTAAATAGTAACAGGAAGTTAACTTTTTTTTTGTTGTTGCTATGTTCAGTTTAAATTTATTTAAACTTAGATATTAGCGCAGCAGAACAAAGCTTAGCTTTCCAATAACATAATTAGCATTTGGCTGATGCTCATTGTCACTGCATTTCCCATTTGCCAACCAAAGCATCACAGCAGATTTGTTTCCAGTTGGACAGTTAAAAAAATGTGACATCCTGCTAGAAATCTCCCATAATTCCAGTAAAATCTGAGCAATTGAGTGGCTTTCAAAATACTGAACGCATTTCCAGTTTTGTGTACCATGTGCATCAGACATATTACCTTACAATTACATTTTTTTTAAGGCAGTGCTAAAGTCAATGATGGACATAAAGCTAATATGAGATCCAAATTCTGATTTCTATATGGCTAATTGGAGTTAGATAATGCCATAGGGTCACCATGTCCAACAACATCAACAAATAAATTCAGTTGAAACCATCAGTAAATTCACCCTAGAAAGATAAAACTGTAGCTAATAAAAAAACTAATTCAAATTCATATTACATTTCTGGCACTTAGCAGGCAATCGTAACCACAGCAACATTTATCCCATTATTTAATCCAACTGAGCAGTTGACCATCGTGAAAAAGTGAACTTTAGAATACAAATAAGTGTGATTGAAATGTAATGCTTTTGCTGTTTAAGTGCATTTTATCTGTAATTAATGTGATTTTGTAATCACACCTAATTTATCACAGTTTGAATTTATTATATGCAATTTGCAGAACTTTTAATTGATTTCTTTAAATAAATTGTACTTTAGTACAGATTATATGTACTTTCATAGTTGCTTCTAGAGTCTTTAATATACAGTTAAAGTCCTCGGCTCAATGTGCTGACAAGCAATTAATGTGAACAAAAATATATGTTGATGTCAGGTCACAATACATTTATGTGTGAATTAAATGTAATGTGTTTAACCACATAAATGCATATTATTTGTAGTTGATTATTTGTAGTTGATATACCACAGTATAAAATTTAATTTAAAGTGTGGAAAAATATTGTAACCAAAGTGTACTCCATGTAAGTACACTTAAGTGGTCTTTAATTGTAATTCTAATAAATTATCGGACGGTGCACGTTTTAAAAAAGTAAACTTTTCAGAGTTTGAGTACAAAAAATACTTTTTCAATACAATTAAACACACTTAAGAAAGTTTTAAGAAACTTGCTCAGGAGCCCAGCAGTAGCAATTTGGTGCTGCTGGGAAATGAACATCACCAAGCTGCCATGGCTGGGCAGCTTGCTGCCTGTAAGTGCTACCACTTACTGGCAGCAAGTGACTTTATAAATTCCTGAAATATTTCATTATAAAGTAATGAAACTATTATACCTTGAAGAAAATTCTTTTCATATTAACCAAGACACTTGTATGGAGGGTTCTTTATAAAATAATCATCTAATCTTCAGGGGTATTGCAGGTTTTCTTTAGAAATGGAATTCTGAGGTCATATTTTTATCGACACATTGCTTTAGTTTCACTTTGGTTAACAGTTTCCTACTTTTTACAACAAATGCGTTTGCTACCTGCTGGTAGAGGAGTTAGTGAGATTCAGAGCTTGCTTCATCTCTACATAAAGAGAGCAGCGAAGCAGGGCTTAGGTCTAACTGCTATTCTGTACACTCTGCTCATACAAATTAGTGCCCAAACCTTTAACTTTAATGGTAAGATCAAAACCGCCATCACAACCTCTTATGTTTATAGGATCAAATGACAAAATCTGATCATTAGCTGCGACACTGCAAAACCACGTCTCTTTGATCATGCCACCATTTTTGTGGATTTTGTCTAGCTTTTTACAGGAATGATAAAGAGAATCAATTGAAAAATGCAGTTCACTAAGCACATCACATATATTGCTAAAAAAAAAAGAAAAAAGAAAAAAAAGAATAAAATCGTTTTACTTCCATTTATTCCAAGTGTTTATTATAGTCTGGTTATGTTTTCATTTTACATAACTGATTCAATTTGCACAATTATAATGTATAGTACATATGATAAAAAAAAGCTCCCTAAGTCCCCAAAGATGAAACTGCTTTGGGGTATCTTGCTTCAAGCCATATCCTTTTTCGAATGGCTTAACGACATAACCTACTTGAGTTGAATGGCCAAGTGAACCAGCAGTGACTTTAGTGGCTCTGACATTTAATCCTATTTGTAGCAGAACAGCCCTGCAAACATATGCCTATGTGTTCAAGGCTATTTGCTGCTGGCAGCACTGAAAAGTCAGCTTACAGAAATCTTCCAAAGTTATCCTTGTTGTTTCGATATGTTCAGGCATTAGATAGATTTCTTACAGCTCCAGCTTGCAGGTTTAAGAACATTTTTAACATTTAACATGTGGGTTACATATTTAAGAAGTGGGTTGTATACGGATGAGGGAAGTGAGAGCTCAGTGGTTTAGGTGATGGATCAGAAGATCATGGGGTTGATTCCCAGCACCACCAAGTTGCCAATGCTGAGCCCAGGAGCAAGGCCCTTAACCATCAACTGCTCAGTTGGATAAATGTAAATTGCACTGCGTGAGGGTGTCTGCTAAATGCTGTAGAGGTAAAGATAAAGGTTTTAATCGCACATAGTTTCAAAAGAACTTTTCATAAAGCCATCATGCTGCAAATGATAAAGTATGGGTGCATTTGTAAATTAATTATTCATCTTTAGTGAGCACTTTATCCTGTTCAGTCAAGCTGAAGATTACATTACATGTTACATTACCTAACAGTGGAGTTCTTTTCTGTGGATATACAGTACCTACTTTAGAAGCTGGGATTAAAGCACAGTCTTCATCATAGCAAGAGACTAATGGAGCAGAGAGGGTTAACCTTCTAAGACCCAAGGAGCTTTGGTTTTTCCAGCATTTTATGTCCACATATGTGAACGCCAGGTTGTAGGCGGTTAAGGGCCTTGCTCAAGGGCCCAAGGGCTGTTCTAGGCCTTGAATCCTGGTCTTGAAACCAACAACAGGAAGCTTAATCACTTGAGCCCCACTGCACCTAAGGCTGCCTTGAAAGTATCATGGGAATGGCAGACGTAAAGTGGAAATATAAGCTGAATAAAATGTCAGTCAAATATTGCACATTTATTCACAATTTACAGTTACAAATCTACCTACCTGGGTCGTGGGAGAAAACCAGTGAACTTGGAAGAAACTCACATCTGACAAAAAGAGAGCAAGTGAAACTTCATACAGAGAGAAAAGTGGGCCAAGGAGAAGCTTAGGGACACTGGTGCTGCAATTTGAAAAATGATCATTTATTGATTGATATTTCTGTGCTGCTTATCCTGCACAGTGCTGTGTGGAGCCTGAAGTCTATCCCAGGGGATTCGGGTCTGAAGGCTGGGAATATCATTTATAGATGCCAACCCATCACAGGGCACACTCACACATCTATTTACAATCAGCCTACCACACATGTATTTGGACCGAGGAAAGACGCCAGAGTACCCAGATTAAAACCCCCGAAGCATGAGGAAAACATGCAAACTCTTCACATACACAATGGAGGTGGGAAGAAAAGCCCCCTGAGATGCAAGGTAAATATGCGAACCACTGGTGGCAGATGCTGCTAGAATGACAGCATCTGCTTAAATAATATCATTTTAAAATACTACATTAAAACCAGAAATATTATGTAATATAGTAAAGGCGCTGGCGACAGCGCATTCTCTAAACATCATTTTAAACTGCAATTAATTTGTATTCCAGCTCTGTGCTTGAGTTTTAATAAGGAAATTACAAAATGTTAACGAAACGACTAGGATATCTAAAGCTTCATTTGCTTTCACTAGGCCTATATGAAGATAAATCCTTTGCACTGCGTTCTCGGTTTGCACCCCTCCTTTCTTTCCCTCTTTCCTTGCAGCGAGTAATCTTGGCTCTCTTCGCTGCTTCTGAACAGCTCCCACACTTCCTGTTCGTTACCAGGCTTTTCCCTTCTGCTCTCGCCAACTCGGTTATCCACAGTAATCTTGTTCACCTTCTCTTTGCCTTGCTTTCCTCTCCTTTGTTTGCTAGAAATAATAGTGAAGAGACTTTAAAGGGATTTACACTTGATTATTTTCCCATAAGGCAAGTCCTTATAGAATAGACTGACATTTTAGTTCACGGTGCAATAGACAGAGCGCCTGCTTGTGCCCTGTCTGTCACAATGGAGCCCAAGCTTACCCTGTCTTTCCTTCGCTCTCTCGGTTGGTTGTTGTTTGTCCCTGCCTGTTTACCTGCCTGAGTCATCCGTGCTTTTGACAAGCACTGTGCCTTGAATGAAAGCCGGGCAATAATCAAGCCACACTGGCACAGTGATGGAGGAAGGAGAACAGACTTTACGGAGGTACATCCATCTCTCACTCTCATTAGCCCACATGGTTATGACATGCATGTGTTACCTGCTACCAGTTCGCTTTCTCCCGATATCTCTCTCTTCTGATAATCTATTTCAGTCACTCAGACCAAATGTCAGAATTCAATTTCATTAGTCACATTGGCTCTGATTTGAGCATTGTGCCGAAGTCGTTCCCCCCCACCCCCCACCCCGTCTCTACTATCTTTTGGCTTGGCAATTTTCAGCACACTCCCCATCTTTCCCTCGCCCAGAACAACTCCCCTTACTCCCCCCACCCTCTCTCCATCTCTGCCTCGATCTCGCTGCACCAGCGCTCCTCCCTCCACCTTGCACAGCAGCTACCCCTCCCTCTCCATCTTCCTTTTCCTCACTCGTGCTCTCACTCTGGTAGATACAGCATGTATTTGAAGCAGAGGGAGCCGGTCTTCTCCTGTTTACATGGCTGCCTATACCTGGGGCAGGATCACGTGCGTTTGCAGGACTGCAGCTGCTCCCGTTTTACGTCCTGAACGTTTAACTGAAGCTCAGCTCACCTTCAGGAATTGCTTTTTCTTCTTCAAAGGCCTTCTCAGTGTTTTGCTTGCTCTCTGGCCCAATTTGGATCCGAACAGCTCCCCAGCAAAATGGACCTGCCAGAATTAGACTTCTCTGCATGACATTTCTGGTAAGGGGGCTTTTTTCCCCACGTGCACTAATATGTATGCAGGTTAAGTCTAAGGATTCAGGGTGGTCTTGCAAGAAAGAAGACCAGTGTGTCTGGAATGTTCAGCATAAATATAGCTGTGTGTGTGTGTGTGTGTGTGTGTGTGTGTGTGTGTGTGTGTGTGTTGGGTGCATATTCCAGACAGGAAGATGCTGAATAACGCTGCTGAATTTGATACTGTATCTTAGATTTGAGAGAAATGTGGATTATGTTGCCAGGGAGAAGATCGCGATATGTGAATGTAAATAGTAACATCAGTACAATATTCAGGTTCATTTTCTAATAATAAATATTTATACACCTTACTTCCTGACAAACTGTTTTTTGAATTCATTATTTTTCTTAAATGTCAAAACAAATGCATGCTTTGGTTGTGTTTTCTTATGTTATATTGCATAACATATAAATGGCTATTCCGTGTGTGCGAAAAATCTGCAAGTACCCCCCCCCCAACCCCAAGCCATTTCTTACTATTAATTGCTATACAGTCATTTCACAGCTATCTATGCATCAACAATTTCATTCACTCGTTTTCTCTATCCTGACTTTGCTTTGTCCATACTGAGCAAACATAGTTGCTCTGTTGATAAGGCAGTGTTTTAGGATCTACCAGTAATGCACTTTAGTGCTTAATCTTGGCAGCCCACCAACAATGAATTAACAGATGAATATTTGGCGCATTAAAGATTCATGGCTTTTTCTTGTCATCAGTCATGTGTCTATTACAAATGGCATTTGCTGTACTTTCTTATTTAGGCAGCATGGTGCTTCATTTTCATGCTAGCCTGTAAAAACAAATCTACAAATAGAAACGAGGTGGTGGTCAAAAGGGTTTGCATAATAAAAGGTTTAACTCCTCAGCCTGAATTCACGTGGTAAAGCAGCATACTGTGTAAAGCAGTGCTTGGGTGGCACTCTTCCTCAAGCATCAAAAATACAACCAAATGTCTTCTTGCCATTCTCTCAACAGATTGGCATTCACCACCACATAATATATGCAAATAAGCATGTAAGCATATATTCTAGGAAAGCACTGAGGATGAAGCAACTGTGCCGCAAGAGTGTGCCTGCCACGTTCGGAAGGAAAGGAGAGCAAATAAACGGAGGTTATTTTCACTAGACCATGAATCCTTACAACAAATCAGGATACAATTAGGACAGCATCGATAAATAGGTGGAAGACGTTTTCAGAAATATGGTGATTATACAAGCAGAGGTCCTTCAACTGCCCAAATTTTCATCTCACATGGTGTTAATGGCATTATGATAATGCTGCAGTCTGATAAGCAACCTGAAATGATGTGAGATAAGGCATCTACATGATCTTGCTCTTGCTCCCTGAAGATAGTCACTGATTAAGCTTGTTGTTTTTGTGAATTAGCAAGATTCCTGAGTGATTATAATTTAGATCCTCACCAATCACTCATCATCCCACACTCCTTCTAATCCTCACTCTCTCCCAAGGTTTCTCTATCTGTCTTCTCATCACTCCACCGCCATCTCTCAAGGCTATGTTTAGAAGTGCTTGGTGCTTAACCAACACTGATGTGAGACAGAACAGGCTCATTTGTTTTCATTGTAGATTGATACAGGAATAAGAGCCTATCGTAATGCATAATGGCTCTTTTCTGTCACGCACAATGAGAAACTGTTAAAAGGACTCCAAAAATGAGAGACGCATGAGTGGCATTTCAGACACAACATACTCAGTCCAGCCTCCCACACTTGTTTTCAGAAGGTCATAGAGTCACTACACTTCAGCAGACTCTCTTCTATTAATATTTAATCAAGACAGCTTTATGAGGAGAAAAAAAGAAATCCAAAATCAGAGACTGCATGGAAAATGGGTAGGGCCTTTATGTCCTGGTTTCTGTTTCATAGTCCCTGTCTGGCTCGTGTAAAAGAGTTTGTTCATAAATCCGTATGTGGATCGGAAACTTCATCTGCATTTAGAGGATAAAGTGATATGTTATCACTTAGCACCACATATTGGATGGTGGACCTGATCATATTGCCAGTGCCGTTGTTAATGCGTGTGTGTGTGTGTGTGTGTGTGTGTGTGCGTGCGTGCGTGCGTGCGTGCGTGCGTGCGTGTGTGTGTGTGTGTTTAGTCCTTTGTGTAAAATGAGAGGAAGAGATCATTGATCGTATCGGTCCATGTAATAAAATGATTAGCCTGAGATGGAAAGCTGGCTAGAGGAACAATGCTAGCATAATTCAGGAAGGCCAAAAGTGATTATCTTGAGGCTAATTTTGGGAGATAAGCTCCTTTCTAATGGAACTCTCGATAAAGAACTCCATATAGTGTAGAACGAGTTAGATTGCTTTCGGGATTAGGTTTGTCCTATATTCTCTTCCCATTGCTCGTCTCTGTTTTTTTTCAATTAAACCAAAAACAAAGAGGCCTGTGTGTAAAGGAGGGAAAGGGGCTGGAGTAATTACCGGCTTAGGCCTGCTGCTAGCGGTGAATTTCAAGTGAATTTCATGGGCTTTAATGACCATTTTTATGCTACAGTGTAGCAGACTTGTGTCAAACTACTTCCTATTGGATTTTTGGCGTGACAAGATATTTGACAATCCGCAGCAGCAGGTGCAAATTCAGCTGCTCCATGGCCGGAGAATCGCAATAACGTCTTCAACGCAGCACTCAGTGTGTTTGATGATTCCAACTTGTAATGGATGTACCTCATTATCAGAGCTAAGGTCTTGTGTGAGCTTTGAACACATATTTTATTTCTAGCATTCTGCTTTGTCCCTGACAAATTGCAGCATATTCAAATTTTAGCCCTTAAACAAATAAGCATTCACCATCAAATGTAGGGAAACAAATTTCTACATCACATTTAGTGCTAGAGGCAGCATCTTATCCTTCTAATTGATGAACACAAACATATTTTGGGTTATATATTATTTATCTATCTATCTATCTATCTATCTATCTATCTATCTATCTATCTATCTATCTATCTATCTATCTATCTATC
>JAOUQX010000030.1:5878023-5891374 GCA_028566295.1 Liobagrus marginatus
AAAGACTTGCTAGTTTTCAATAAAGAACCTGTATCTGCATCTGGATCCTCTGTTTGTGTTTCCATGAAACGTTACAACACCACATTTATGTGTTTTTTAAACAACCTATTCCAGTTCTTCCAGTTCTCAGAGGCTTTGTGCACCGGGGCACCGCCATGCTGGAACAATGTTTTGGCCTCCTAATTCGATTAAAGGTAATTAATACTGAGACATCCTAGACAAATGTGTGCATCATAGTTTGTAAAGGTTTAGGGAAAACAGTTTAGGGAAAACTTTTGGCCATATAATGTTGTGTTTTTTGTCTTTTGTTTTGTGTGTTTCTTTTTCACTGAACTAGAATGACAGCTATTCTTATTTTATGAATTTGTTATTATTGCCTCCCTGCAAGCGCTTATGGCTTATAAAATGGTTCAAAAGTCCCTTAAGTCAAGTAGCTTATTTGTTACATAATTAATTATTATAGAAAGTAATTAGGAAAGTTTGTCTCTATTATTTGTACACTGCAAAGATTAATAAAAACAACAACAACAAAAAAAAACACTAGAACTTATACAATTTTTTTAAAAATACCCTCCAATTTCCAAGTAGCAAATTGAATGCTCGCACAGGCCACCTGTGGGGTCACAGAGCTCACATCTCTTTCACTTCACAATTCTCTACCGCTATCCACCACCAGACCATATGTTCAGTTAAAGGTCACCCAGAGCCAGAGCACGTCGATCGCTAAAGGTCAGCCTGTTAATATGATTATCCTCAGCCGCTTCTTGTGAATTCATATTCATACTGAGAAATCTGTGTTATTTGCAATTATTATGTAATCAAATAGCAAACCATGTTCAGCCATGCCTTTTAGATAATATTTGCTTATCAGCTCAAGAACAGAATCTGAGGCCCAATAATGCATATGGATTATAGCAGGCACAGATTTAAGCCTGTGCATTTTCTGTAGGTTTTACCGTACTATGTTCCTTCTCATAATTCCTGTTTTGATTAAAGATGCAATAAACACAATGCTTTCTCAATTTTGTAGTGCACAGAGTTTGTCCAGAAACAGCTGTGTTGTAATGGCTTGAACACACATTTCAATATGTTTGGATTCTCAATCCTGCACTGGCTGTTTGCATCAGCCTAAATCGTTGCAGTTACCCAGAAGATTTACTGCTGAATGGTTAGGATTTCAGCTGATGGAAACAAGGACCGCTCGCACAAAACGTTTGCGCTGTCATGCTTGAACGGTGAAAGATAAATCACATCGAAGACTAAATTTTTCATATTAAATGATAGACAAAAGCAGAAAATGGAAAGACCTACCACTGGATTGGTAAATATGCTTATTTTTGCTGTTTCTATTTTAAGAAAACAGTGTGTACTTTATCAGAAACCTAAGAAGTTTTTGTCTTACTTCAACTTTTCTAGTACGTGATCATGCCAAGTCAAGACTTAAATATATAAGGATTTCATTTAAGATCCAATTTAACCCCAGACATGATTATTGCTTCAAGGCCACACAGGCAGCAAATTATAAAGAAAACATTAATTTCTTTACAATACTAAAAATAAGATATAAACATAAAAATAATTGCCTAAATTACTACATGTATATTTACAGCATTTGGCATTGACAAATGTTCTGAATATAGGAATTGACAAATTAACAAGTAAGTAGACTGAAAGGGAAATTGAATATATTAAATCTATAGTTTAACATTCAGTTTTATTTAATTCCATTTAGTCATCTTCAGTAACCTTGTTATAGGGCGTCATTTTTGCACACTGCTATTTGATTTAAAATGTACTACATTGTCGTTAGCAGTAGATAATGTACTACTATATCACACAAAATAGGTTATTAGCATCACTTATAAGCATCAATTGTTTTATGACTTAATTATAACTACTACATTTAATTGAATTACACATTGCTACACTATTCCTCATACATAGCAACAGTTTTAAACTGTAAAAATGTAGCATTGGTCAAATAATTAATCTGTACCGAGACTACAGGTTCAGGCTGTAGATTAATCATTCTTTCAAAATTCTCATATTTGTGTATTATTTGTGCAATTTAGTTATTGTGTTGCTCTTGTGGAAGGTAACAGTTCTAAATGTGCTCTGCAACTCCCCTTGAGTATTAATAAAGTACTCTACCCAACCCTCAACCTAGTCTCATTTATGTGAATTTGAAACCTTTTTTGAGAACTGATATTATCCGAGAATATTCCCTGGATAGAAAACCAGTCAAAAATGCCTGATTATAATTCCCATGTTTTTACGTTACCAATTATTCCTTTCTGAGAGAATAATCTTAACAGTCGCATTCATTTAATTATTCACCATCAGAATTTTCTTTATCCTACTCAGGGTCGCATTGGCTCAAGTTTTTCTCTTACTGGGAATTCCCGCTAGATGTTATTGCAGGGCATTGTGCACGAAAACACTCATTCACAACTAAGGGCAATTTATCTTAGCCTGTACACCGACTGCTATGTTTTGACAAGCACAGAAACAAGACATGTAACCAAGACATGAAACTCAAACAAGGGACCCTGGATCAGTGAGACAGCAGTTATACCTACTGTATCATCATGCCACACATTCTGACAGCCTAACTGGGTTCATATCTTTTACAGTTAATATTTTATGTGCATATGTACCTGTGAAGTGCAGTTTATATGAACGGAATAAGTAGTAAGTCCATCCATCCATCCATCCATCCATCCATTGTTTACCGCTTATCCTGTTCAGGGTCGCAGGGGCACTAGAGTCTATCGCAGCCAACTTAGAGTGTGAGGCGGGGTACACCCTGGACAATCACCAGTTAAGCATAGAGCTAACACTTGGAGACAGACAACCATTCACACCTTCACTCCTATGGACAATTTAGAGTAGCCAATTCACCTATGCTCAATCGCATGTGTTTGGAGGCGGGAGGAAACCGGAGTACCCGGGGAAAACCCGTGCAAGCATGGGGAGAACATGCAAACTCTACACAGAAAGACCCAGCGCGGGAATCGAACCCATGACCTTCTTGCTGCGAGGCAGGCATGCTAACCACTTTGCCTAATAGCAAGGTTATAATTTTAGATAAACTTACATAATGGGCATATTGCACAATACAGTACAATATGCCTCTTGGCAAATAATACAATACAAACAGTACAATATGCCTCTTGGTATATAATAGTAAATAATTGTTGACTGTAGTTTGTTATGTGCAAACCCATGGAGTGTAAAATGTGTCTGAATGAGGTAAGTGTATGTGCGAGCAATAAACAGATTATAGACCAAGGTTGTTTTTTTTTTAAAGGGCTTTTCACACTTCAAATAGCGCTCATTCTTAAACCCTAGTAAAAGGAATCCAGAATATTTCGCTACAATTTTCACACTGCTCATATTTTAGCTAGGGCTGATCATTAATCCTAGGTCTTTATAATACAGCTTCACACTGTACATTCTTAAACCCTGTGCCTATTTCCAGATCTGTGTTAACAACATCCATAACTGGGTTTAACAGCTTGTCTCTCATTTTGCATCTGTGAGAAAAATGTTGCCATGTAATTCTTTAAAATAAACATCTAATTCTTAATTCTAATTCTTTTTCTCCACTTGATACATTTGCCTAATTAATCATTTGTCTTTTTTCATTTCAAATGCTGCAGATACACAACACGGGTTGGTTTGAGTGTATAAAGCACATTTAATGAGGCATGCGCTGTTCAATTTCTGATTGGGTGATTCTGTTGCTAAGCGTCTAGCCATAACAGTCATAACAGTCATAATCATTCAAATAAAAATTTAAATGCGGTGCTAAATTGCAAGTGTGAAACGTTTCTCCAGTCCATGTTAAAAGTGGATTTTAGAATGATGTTATCTCAGTTAAACAGAGTTAAACATACATCAGGTTAAAAAGGCCTAAAGTGGGAACAGGGAACATCCTGGGGGTCTATTAACCATAGCTGGTGGTCTGTTATATACTTTTACAACAGTATAAATCACACCCCAAAGTGATCAGAGTTGTTTATATAATTTTGTTTATATTTTTTTTATTGGTCATTTGAATGGAATGGTTTTAACCAAAACCTGAATTACTCAAAAGCAACTAAGCCTATAAATATTATTTACATAGACCTAATGCGTTCTGGTTGTGGAAACTGTATTATGCTCATAAAAATAAAATGAAATCATGCTGCAGTTTGACATTTATTTTACATTTAAAAGAGACCGTGGATGCAAAGCATTCAAGAGGCCGAAATGGAGGCCACGACTGACTAGAAATCATTTGGATGGCAGACCGTATTCTCCGTACAGTTAGTATAATCGTGACAGACCCACAAACACAGAAGAGGCTAGCATGACAATATATCTGCTATGCTGAGAATAGCCGACCACCCAAATTATGACGATGGTGATGGCGATTTTAGCCAATGCAGGTGACAGAAAGGAAATTCCTCGCAACAGATGGCTTCCAGTAATCAAATTGGAACCTCAAAAGTGAGAAAAACGGTAGGTGTAGCTGATAAAATGTCAACTGACTGAGAGCAGAAAAGCAACAAAAAAAATCAATACAAAATATATTTTATAAGTATGTGTTAAAGGTTATACCTGTGTTTTAATTCTGAGCATTTCATCTAAGAACGATGGAATACCTTTTCCTATATTAAAGCATTTTTCCTATATTAAAGCATGTTTCCTATATTAAAGCATTTTTCTTATATTAAAGCATGTACACGTGCATTGAGATTTAATCAAAGGAACACGTTTGCCACCATTTTCTTTCTCTTCAAAATGTACTCATTTGCACATTAAAAGATGTTGGAATACATTAACCTTTCTGCTATTGTTTATTCCTCTATTTGATTGCTTAAAATAGAACATAACTGGTCATCTCGTGTTTAGCCCCAGAACTCATTTATGCCATTGTCACCAATCAGCCTTTAGGCAAACAATTACAACAACAAAGATAATGGATGAGGAAAATGAGCCTTTTGTCAGCACAGGTACATTCTCTTTTTTAATGACATCTAAAATGCAGCATTGCATTAATAAAAGGTCACGGTTCCTTTGCAGAGGGGAGCGACACAGCTCTGGGTTTTATCATGTTATTTCAGACAGTCTCACAACATCACAAAACATGGATGAATAACCGACTTCTCTGAAGAACACAGTTTTTTTTCCATTTCTGAGCCGTCATGCTAGTGACAGCTGCCGTCTTTGCTCTAGTCCCATTATGAGGCTGCTTAAATGTGCTGTCTGTCACAAGATAAGCTTCTGAAAAAGTGAGACACGTCATTGCATAACAAATAACCTCATTGCATACCATATACATACCGATATCTGTCCCAAAACCCCATGCACATAGCCTACAATATAGTGCAACAGCAAATCTTTAGTCAGCTTGCCAAAGTGGTGCCACTGGAATTGACAATGCAGTATTTAAATCACCTTTGTGCAACTAATTTTTTTTAATTTTTTTATGGAACTGTGACTTGTGTTTTTGACATCTAGTTAATATTTCTATAATAACAATGGCAGATTTCTTGAGACTTTTGCGCACACACAGCATGTGACAGACCTAATTGTAAATGGAAGCTTATTCTTTTCTTTTGTAAAAGAAACAGGGAACTGAGCTGAAAATGTTTAGCGGCTGAGAGCAAATATTGATTGTTTAGTTTTTTTCTCCCTCTGTGGCCTGCCTCTAGAGTGACAAGTTCAAGCTACCTTCACATGATGTGTGAAACCCATTTGTGGTAAGAAATTTTTCCCGGTGAGGTTATGCACATTAATAAACTTCCTATAATCTATTTAAACAGCTTTCACAATTGTATTCCCTGAACATATATGTACATTTTTAGGAAAACAATTTGGCATTGACAAGGAAATAGATGTCAATGGGATATGGTGGCTCAATGGTAAGACTCTGGGTCAGTGATCAGAGGGTCGGGGTTCAAGCCTCGCACCAGGCAAGCTACCATCATTGGGTCCTTGAGCAAGGCCCTTAACCACACTTGCTCCAGGGGCGCCGTTCGTTCTGGCTGACCCTACGCTCTGACCCCAGCCTTCAAGTGTATGTGATATGCGGAATAAAAACATTTCACTGCATGTATGTGATAAATAGGATCTGAAAAAATGAAATGAGCAACTTAAATCGCAACTGTCAAGAGTGCTCTTGAATATTGTGGGAGTGGTAGCTCAGTGGTTAGGGATGTACCCCGCCTCACCCCCTAAGCTAACTGGGATAGACTCAAGCGCCCACGCAACTCTGAACAGGATAAGCGCTTGAGAATGAATGAATGAACAATTCCTCAACGACACAAATTCCAAGTTAATGATAAATTGGTTCTTATTTGAGAATTTATTTTCTGTTTATTTTACCCAATATTTCATTTTTTTGACATATAATTTGTTTCCACTGTCATTCTTTTTGCTCCTCTCTCTCTCTCTCTCTCTCTGATTGCCAGTTGCCATTTAGTGGGCTTCTTTCATGCTTGATCTAGAGTATGAAGAATGACTGTTATAGTATTGTCAGAGTAAGAGCTCAGAAATATCATATTATACAGTATTTATTCCCATTCTCTTTTTCTATTCCAACTTGCTGTATTTTAAGGGAATGGTTTCATTATCGGATAAGATGAATTAACAGCATGCATCAATTTAATAAAGTTAATATAAAAATAATTATTTTACCTATGCATGTGCAATTTTGTTTTCATTTCATTTATAATGACTTATGACGTATATTTATAATAACTACACAGTTGTATTACCCATGAGCCGTTCTGGGAAATTATGTAAATAATTTAACTTGTTCATTTCTATCACAGCACCATACACGCATCCATACGAAATACACGTGCGTTTCCTCACTTAGCATCAATCCAAATGCAAATGCATCGTGGAACATTTCGTTCTATTCTAAGCACACAAACAAACTTCAAAGTCATAAGTCTCATTTCATAAAGTCTAATGCACCCATTGATTCCATTTATTATTCAGCATTAATCAAAGCTAAGCAGAGCGGGAACGGTAGTTCACATGTGTTTGTAAGTGTGTCAAAGTGTGTGCGAGGCCGCAAACGTGTGAAAAAGAGACAGGCAATGAAGGGAGCAAATGAATTTAAATGAATTTAAGTGTCATGGCCATATTAAAAGGAAATTCAGTGAACCACATGGACATGCGTTTGGTGCATTAGTCATCATCATTAATATTATATAAGAAAATTTGAATCCAAATTGTTGCAGCACATCAGTGCAGGATATTTGAAATAGCCTTTAGACAAATAGAAGGAAGCCTCTCATGATAGAAGCAGAGAACAACTGGGCAGGAGGAAGTGATGTGCATGCATGTTGATTGGCTGTCATTACTTCACTGTGCCTGCAATCTCGACATCTGGGAGCTTTCACCAAGATGTGCGTGCATAATGGGCAAAGCAAAAATGACAGGCACCACAAAACTGGGGCAGGATGAGTAGAAGCAAGCCAGTGCAGAATGTTTTTAAATCACAGGGGGGAGAAAAAGGTGAGATTGAATCCTAAATAGGGATAGATGAAGCTCCCAGAAGAATGAGCTAATAGAGTTGTGTGAATTCGTATATGTGTTGCAGGCAGACAGAGGAGGACAAATGGGCATTCTTGTTTTTCTATCAGGGGGTTGCATAGAATGACAGATGGTTAATACGCTTAACTCATTTAAACCCACTGGCAACAGCCGGCATCGCAGTTTACACCTTTCTGTTTTTTCAAGTAATATGTTATGCAGATTTTTGTAATTTCACAGACAGAATACACACACAGTCAATATCCTGCTCTGCATACTCTGTTAAAATGGCAGGTGTTTGTGACCTGAACAAAAAGATTTCAAATAAATAGTCCATATCTTTTCTCTTTCTTGGATATAACAAGCAACAAATCAGAAACAGTATAATTGTACTAATCTGGTTGCATACGCAACACACGCCCCTTATCTATTACTAAAGCACCTCTTGCTTGTAATGCAGTGTTTTGAGGTAAGTGTCTTCCAAATTACACATCATAATTTGGCACTTTTATTTCACGCTTCCTTGGAAAAATGTTTCCTATCTCTCCAGCTGCAAATGGGATCTCCTGTGTTGATTCCTTTTTTATCCATTTTACATGGTTTTATTAAAATTTACACCTGGGATCTGACTGAATCTTGCAGAGTTGAACATTTGCCTATATCATCAGTGAAATGTCACTTTCCCAAAATGAAATTCTTGTGTATAGAATTATCTAACATCACGCTTGCAGGCTTGCAGTGAATAATGACTCTTAACACTACTATGATTACCTACAGCACTTGCACTGGCAAATCACGCCATGCCAATGTTCTGTATACAATGTTCTCTTGCTCTTATATTTACTGCTTTGCAGATTCAGTAACATGAAAATCTGCCTTTTGGGGACTCTTTCTCAAGAACAATACTCAGACTGTCAATCAATACACTCAAAATGTAAAAAACACATAAAAGATTTATGTGTGAGTTGTATCGATGATTAAGTTATGGAGCACCTGGCATAGAGATAGAACTATAGGAATAAAAATGAAATAGCCTGGGCACATTAATTTAAACAAGAACCGTGGACCACTTCTGGTCAAGCAGAAAGCATGTGATTTGCAAATATAAATTTTTTTTTAAGACTTACAGTATAAACACTGAGCTATTAAATAATAATATTTTCAATTAGGCTTTATAATCCACCTTATAATAGAACTATATTCATTTACATTTAACATTTACAGCATTTGACAGACACCCGCATCCACAGCGACTTACATGTTTTTTTATCCCAACTGAAGACTAGAGGGTTTTCGGCTCAGCAGTTTAACATCTGGACAATCGGCAGTTAATCGCAGGGCTAACACTTAGAGAAAGACAACCATTTACACACACATTCACTCCTATGGAAAATTTCGAGTAGTCAGTTGACCTATGCCCAATCGCATGTGTTTGGAAGCGGGAGGAAACCGGAGTACCTGGGGAAAACCGGCGCAAGCACGGGAAGAACATGCAACCTCCACACAAAAGACCCTGTGTGGGACATTGAGGGAGTGTTACGATACATAATTGATATAGCTGGCAAGTAGCATATGGGAGCTGTTTGGTTTTCCACACATGGCTATAATGGCTAATTCTGAAGTTTATACATAATTGCAAAATTATGTTTTACAAAGATTACAGGCAGTTTAAATCATATTTGCATGGCTTTGTCACCTAGCAAGTTTGCCCCGCTGCCATGTGCGTGTCAAGATGTATACAGTACCTATTCAAGTTGCACTAACTAGTTAATGGAGTCCAATGTGCCGTGAGCTACCACTGGTGCAGATCTTTTCCCATTATAATAGCCTCTATTTGAGCTATTAAGCTAACAGTAGGTGACTAGTTTTGACTATACAGTAAATGGTGTGCACAGTTAGACTGCACAGTAAATCTGCGGCAGGGCAGTGATGCATGAGCACTGCTGCTTGATCAGGCAATTACTTTAAGAGATAAATGCCTGGCGGAAGCTAAAAGACAGAGAAGGGTTTACTGTTTCATTTGGTTTGCAGAAACGGGCAGTCACACTGATGTTCAGAATAGAATGTGCTTTCAAGATTTTAAGATTTATGTATGCATTAATATAGTACATGTTACAAAATGTTCTTTGTCGTTCACCACAAATACCAGATCATGTCCTCAGAGCAGATGTGTGACAGCTGCTGAAATATGAGGAGCAGGAAACTAGTGTTCCCACTAAAAAATGACCCTATCTTTATTACATTTATTAGTAATAGGCTCATTAAAAAAGAATAAAATGATAGGTAAATTCCCGATACAGGATGACAGGAGTGATTAATAGTCAGCGGTGCACGAGACAATGATAAAAAAACATCGTATGATCAATTGGATACATATACTTCCTGATTGAGTTGAGAATCGCTTCAAAGCGAAACAATAGGAAACAGTGTGTTCAAGGCCTCAGTGTTCAGCACACAGTCTTATAGATTTATGGGACATAGACTGATAGATGTGTACAGAACCCTCTTTTTTAACACTCAGGGATACTAAAAAGAAGGGCAATTTCATAAGACTGCATAGAGCAGGCATTTGAAAAAAAATGAAATCGGATTCTACCCCAGTGCTATGCTTTTTTTATTTATAACTCTTCAAAAAATGACAAATAAATAAATAAATAAATAAAAAGTTGGCTCATGTGAATTCCTTTTACTTTGAAGTAAGAAAACCTTTCGGCACACAAGGAACCGCAGTAGTTCAGTGATGAATCATCTGAAAGGTTAGTGAAAGATGGTTAGAGACGATCAGTGTTATAACAGGATCACGCCAGTATGCATGGAGTGCAGCTCTAAGGCATCATAGGAGGTTGCACTTTCCAGATGGCAATGATGAAGTAAAGAGGAGGTGAGGACTTGGCATGCTAACGGAGCCTATCTGTCGTGACAAGGTTACGCTTTTGGTGTTGGGTGGGTGGTTGAGCCTTTTCATGCAGTACATATTCTCTCCATCTTCAGAGGATCCGAAGAAGAGTCACAAACAAACAGCCTTTGGCTTTGTGAGTAAATAAATAGATATTATAGGGAAAAGAGAGGATGGATATTATAGAGTGAAAAAAGGAGGATGAATGTAGATCGAAATGCAAAGGTGATCAATAGTAGGTGTACTAGATAGACAATGCTTCTGAAGGAATGATAAAAGAAATCAATTTTATTTCTTTTCTTCACCATGGTACATTTTTAACACTGAGAAATGAAGAATAATATATATGTGCCGTATCAGCAAAATAAAAAGTTAATGTAGTATCAGTTCCTCAGGCTAAAAGAAATAAACATGCCATTATTACTCAGTGTTCTTTATTAAATAAATGTCCCGAAGAGTTTTCTTGGGTGGAAAACATTTCTCACTGTACTATAAAAATTATTAAACTTTTTACTTAATACATCTGTTTTTATTGTTCGATTATATGGTACATTAGCCATACAACTCCCCGTGAATTACAGTAGCTGCTATTACAAATACAGTAACATATCCGGAAATCGCCCTTTTCAGTGCCCATTAACTTCTCCATAAGGCTTTCTAAAATGTGCTTAACCTTGGGTTATCATCATTCTTAACCTCGCATTTAACCCCTGTAGAGCAGTGGTGTCCAACCCCCGGTCCGCGGGTCAATTGGTACCGGGCCGCACAGAAAGAATACATAACTTACATTATTTCCATTTTATTTATTATCTGACTGTGAACGCAATGTTTTATGATGGCAAAAAAGAAAGTATTCGTAAAGTTTCGTTGCGCATCATAAAAGATACCAGTGTTTATGCCGGTCGTATCATTATATTTAGTTATATTTATCCGCCACACCTAAAAGGCCGGTCCGTGAAAATATTGTCTAACATTAAACCGGTGTATAGTGTGAAATAATGTGGCATTAGGACATTATGGTTAGATGCTTAGCAACAGACATCCAGTCACGAAATGAACAGCGAGCCTTACAGTACATATAAACCAGGACGTAGCAACGTGGCTCAATAGTAATGGGCAGTAAAACATGAACATCGAACTAATGCTCTAAACTAAAAATAGTGGCAAACAAATGAAAAAAAAAACTACGCGAAGCAACAGATATGCTACTATTTAAATTGCTTAACTATGGTATATACTTTAGGAGGCATGCTGGCAGAGTGGATAGCACTCTTTTATCTCATATCTATCGTAACAATCCTTCAATGTCCCACCCAGGGTGTTTCCGTGTGGAGTTTGCATGTTCTCCCTGTGCTTGGGTGGGTTTTCCCCGGGTACTCCGGTTTCCTCCAAACACGTCATTGGGTATAGGTGAATTGTCTACTCTAAATTATCCATAGGAGTGAATGTGAGTGTAAAGTGAGCGATTAACTGGCAATTGTACAGGATGTACCCCGCCTCACGCCCTAAGTTATCTGGGATAGACTCCAGCGCCCCCACGACCCTGAACAAGATAAGCGCTAGACAATGAATGAATGAACTGTTGTGTTTAATCATGGTTGTTGAGAATGCAAAAACATAAGACAAGATAACAAAGGATTCTATTTACCATGGGTTTTAAGTGTGAAAAACCCTCGTGTTTTTTTTTACTGTTACTGGTCCACTAATGCGTTTATCTGTTCTGTGTTTTATAAATCTTCAGATATGTAATTAAATATTTCTGATTTCATTTTCTCAAATTTTTATATTTATGAATTGTCCCTGCTTTATTTTTTGGGATTTGCTTATGGATTTTACTTTTCTGGTGAAATTCAGAATTACAACACATTTTATTTGCCATTAATAACAAACATTCGTCCTGCCACATCTGCCCTTATGCTACTGTTACTGAATGCCATCATTAGAATATGCATGATGAATAAAGCTTTTATTATTTATAAATACTGTCAGGGATAAATGATTGCTTCTTTGTATGTCATTTGTAACGGCTATAAATATCCCACAGACTTTATAAATGCACTTCATCTTGTGTGTGCTTTTGCTCCATGAGAAAAATGGTAACTCCAAGGCTTGAGGGAAACATCTGTCCTCACCGAATACCCTTTATCAACAAAAAAAATCCATGTTTGTCATGGGTCAGATGGCAGGCACGTCCTTCTCTTTTCGAAGTTTAAAACAACGTGCCAAGACATGACAAACATAATTACCGCTGTCGTGTCTCAAGGGCCAGTGTTTGTGCTCGCTATTTTGAAGGCCTTGCTTTAACGAAGCTGAGCAGTGCATCACTACTGACATGGCCTCCACTGAGATCCTGGCATGGCAGAGATGAGAAAGATTGTGAGAGACAGGACATGGGCTAGCATGGATGGTAATGCCGTTAGGCACGGCGGTCCCATGGTGTCAATAAATGAGAGTTCTCTGACCAAGCAGGGAGCACTCACACTGCTGTTTCCACCCCAACAGATGCCACCATTGGGTTATCTGAGCCAAGAGGGATGTGAGCCAGCTGTTTTTCCACTGCCATGATATAGCTACTGATCTAAGAGCAGTGCTTAACCATCCTCTTCTCTTTTAAATTTAAATGAGCCATTTTAATGATAATATTAGTCACATTTAATAGCATTCTAATATGTTTCACAACATGGAACTTAGCTCAGATTCTCATTTTACAGCCAGCTGGTAAATTTGGGGGGCTTAGCTCATTTCCTGTGTTTCTGCTGCTACAGCTTCTCCTTTAACATTCCTCTAGTCGATGTTTCTTCCTGTCCCTTAGAATTAATTTTGTCATATACATTTTTTTAATCTTTTTTTTCATTTTCAGATCCTATTTATCACATACACATACATGCAGTGAAATGTTTTTATTCTGCATATCCCAGC
>JAOUQX010000030.1:5911405-5924713 GCA_028566295.1 Liobagrus marginatus
AGTGACAAGACAATATTCTGATCATGCAGCAACAGATTGAATGGCTGTTGCTCAGGATTGGTTGAGCTGCGTGCACTTATACAGCGTTGCTGAGCACACGGTAAGATTTTGAACATGTTTTTGGCGATTTTTTTCACCCGGTATTTTTTTGTACCCTTTTTATAGGACGACCCCCCCTATTTTGGTATTATAATTTGGGTGTAGAACGTCGACTTATACACCGGAAAATACGGTATATCATATCTACTACCTACATCTACTGATATATTTAATTTTATTAGGTAAAAACAAGAAGAAAGACAAAGTCCAGTGAGAAAGACAATGGCCCAAGCTCTCCAACAATTCCTACAATCACCTTTGACTCTGTGTTTGATGATGGGCAAGACCAAAGTCAGGATACAGTGTACAGTACTCAAACCTCCGGTAGTATCATCCTCTTCAAGGGCAGATAACCTTTACACGCATAATCTCAAGCACCAGATTTGATCCTCTTCCTAGTTTTCACTATATACTTGCTACTCCAATCATTCAAATATGCCCATGATGATCTGCATCACTTTTCTCCCTGTTTTCTGCTCACAGTTAATGCAGTTGCTCAGAGAAGATTTGGTGAGCTGCTGTTAGTGTCTGCCACTGCATGTCTTTGCTGTTAGTATCAAACTCCTACCACAAAATCCTTTAAGGGTGTGTGGGCTTTTTTCTTATTTGTGCTGCATTAATATTGCTTGAGCACACTCTTTTTATTTTTATTTTTTTTCCTATTTCATTTTACTTAGCAGCATGACCTGGCCGAACGATTTTAAATTCTTGAAATTTCCATCTGGGGTCAATTTTGCGCACTGATAGTACTTTAGCGGTTAGCTAAAACACAAGCGCTAATATCTATTACTCCCTCCCTTTTGTAGAGCAACAGCAGTCCAGGACCTCTATAACCTCGTTCCAGTTCTCCCCTCCTCCAGGTAATCTGATCTTAGCTATTAGGCCTGTTCACTCTAACCTAAATAGCATTGAAATAACAGTCCATACAGGGAGAGGGAGGAAATACTTAGTCATGACACTTTCCTGTGTAATGTGTGCTATTTTCTGCAATAAAAACTTTAAATGTTTGGGACCTTTAGTATTATTAGACATAAATAGAAATGTATAATAGTTTACGTCCATTTGCCAAGGTTCTCTTCACAACCTTGCAAAATAATTTTTTAGCAAAGATAAATATTTTAAGATATGGTAAAAGGTATGTATTATATACAGAGCTTCCTAGCTCTTTTAATCAGCTTCCGGGGATTTTTTTTTTTTTTTTTTATCTCAGACCATGATTATCTCTCTTCAAACCCCAACATTTTATTGAAAGTTAAATGTGTGTCCATTCGTAGTACAGCAAAGCTCAGAGTTTTTGGAGGTGCAAGCACGTCCTCCACTGCAGAGAGTCAACAGTTTTGCAGATGATCTTGAAATGGAAGTAGATAGGGGCATCCTTCTCCTGCCTGTCTCTCATGTGTCAGAGTGAGTATCAGCAAACACATCTGATAAACATCACATTGACTATATCCCAGAGAAACGAATCTTTATATGGTCAACTTGACTGATGACACAAGATCCCAGAGTGATAGTAAGACAAAGAATTTGGTTTTGAACATTGAGTGGTTTAGACTCTACACAGTGGTCCCCAACCCCCGGTCCGCGGACCGGCACCGGTCCGTGGGTCAATTGGTACTGGGCCGCGCAGAAAGAATACATAACTTACATTATTTCCGTTTTATTTATTATCTGACTGTGAACGATGTTTTATGATGGCAAAACAGAAAGTATTCGTAAAGTTTCGTTGCGCATCATAAAAGATACCAGTGTTTATGCCGGTCGTATCATTATATTTAGTTATATTTATCCGCCACACCTAAAAGGCCGGTCCGTGAAAATATTGTCTAACATTAAACCGGTCCGGGGCGCGAAAAAGGTTGGGGACCGGTGGTTTAGATGGCCTAAACACTTTTCCGCATTAAAAGAGAGACAGGCTTCACTAGTTTAATAAATTACAAATTTGTTTTCTAGTATGCCTGTTGAATCCCAAGTATTAAGTTGAAGTTATCAAGTATCTACGGAATATACATTTTTGTAGCCATATATTATTGTAATATTACACATTAAAAATATATAAAAACTAACTGCGTTGAACACATTACTGTTATTTGCAGATAATTAAATATAAAAGAAAGCCAGAAGGTAAATCTGACAGCGGATAGTGAAGTTAGCAGTCAGAAGAAAGTATTCAAAGTTATTTAAGTTATCAAAGTAAATAAAGAAGGTATCACAAGGAAGTATTTAGGAAAGTTACTAGCATGGTCTACAAAAAAGAATGAATTCGAATTTGTAGCGTCTCAACAATATGGGACATTGTTAGCAAAACGCTGCCTGATTAGCTTGCTAACGAAGCAGAAAATTGGTTGAAACCCAAATTAGATTAGATTAAAAAATGTAGAAATTCAAAGCAATCACAATGCCAGTGATTGCAGTGATGCACAGTGTCAGCACGATAAAAACAAAAATCTAATTATATTACTCAGCTTATATATATATTTATTTTAAATGGCTGCAGGAAGCTGAATTACAGGACTTCCTACCTAAAGTTGGGTTTAGTGGATCGCAAGAGATCACTTTATCTTGGCTGTACAGTCACTAGTTAGTTTAAACCATGGAACGACTTCTGCCAAGCCATGAATGATATAATACACATGCATACATGACCAAGAATCAGCTTAGTCAAAACAGCAACTAGTTATAAAGCACAGGCTAATTCAATCTTTTTTCTTCATGTCATCAATCAACTCGATCTGCAAAACGGGCCCGGTTAACAAAAATGTGACAAAAGTGAGCTTGAGGTGATTTAATTAATACGGATAAGAATATATTTTCTTCGCATCACCACTGCTACTATTATATTTATAAAAAACGCTCATTGTATGCAGTCTTATTATTGGTGTCTTTCAGATGAGCGTCAAAGTACTATACTATGAAATTCCATCAAACGTTTCTAACACTGCTAAAATGTTCAAACATCAAACATGGTGATAAACATCTATATCACCAGTTAATACCTGATTATCTGTAATAAGTGTCCACCCAAGTCTCGGCAGTCTGCTAATCTCTGCAAATTTGGCTAAAATCTGTGAAACAATTATATCTTTCACACCTAATGACCTTCATTCCCCCTGAGAGCCCCATTACTTCTGTTTCAATCTGATTTAGGGGTTAAATGTTGTTTAAAAGGGGCAGATTTCTGCTGGAGCCACGGGGTTCCCATGGATGTGGATTGCCTGCGATTGGGCTATTAGCTTGCAATCCGCACCCCATTAGCCATGTAGCATGTGGAACGGTACGAATGCATGCTCTGCTAGCTGTGTGTGTTCCAAAGAATCTGTGTATGTCTTTCTCCTACAGACTCGAAGGCAGTCTCATGAACAAAGTGTCTCAGTCCGTTTGTGGTATGTGACGTCAGGAGCTATCGCTCTTGTTGTGTCTGACGGTTGAATCAATGCAAATGAGGTGTAGGAATGTAGACATTCATCAGCCTTTTACATGACTGATCATTGTTTTCTCTGGCAGCTGGTGTGATCCACTAGAGGGCAGTGGAGATTTGTCCTTTGGTTCTATAGCGGTTCCTTTAGTTAGCGTCAAAGTATACAACCTGTGGCTTTTCTCCTGATCCGATTTGAATGACTAAGCAAATTGTCATTGACTTGGAAACAAGAATATTGCCCTCTAATGTCATAGCATGAGAGTTATGAATCAGCTGAGATGTATTGATTAGTTCAAAGTTTAAAGTTCAAAGTTTATTGTCACATGTACATTATGCGTGGTACAACATACAACAGTGAAATGCTTTGACGACTAACTGAACGTTTGCTGTAAGTTGGGGTGAGGGAGAAAAAGAAATTGTAAAGGGGGGTTGGATGCATATAAATACTATTGACAATTGATTATTATGCAATCCTGTATATGTATGGTTCATTAATCACTTAAACTACTGTAGACACCAGTGGAAACAAATAGTTTTGTGGATATGTTTAGTGATGGGAACATTTATTTCATGGTTAATCCTTATCCTTATAGTTTAGGGGGGAAAATTATGTCGTTTATATGCTTTTAAAGAATTTCTTTTTTCCATTTCTTCTTCTTCTTCTTCTTCTTTTTCTTCTTCTTCTAATAATAATAATAATAGCAACGATAACAATAATCATTGTTGTATCTTGGTCAATATCCTTTGCCCACTGTCCTCTTCTTAACGACCATACATCTCTTCAGATCAATTATAAAAGTTCAAATGTATTTAATTAGAGAAGAACAAATAGAAGTTAATATAAGAACGGCAGTGTTTACAACGTTAAACAAAATGCACGCTGTAACCATAATGAAACTAAATATCAGGTTATATACTATAAGTAATGTAAAATTTGCTCTTGATATCTTATATTAAAGCGTTTGTGGTTTAGATTTGCTGAGTTGAAATAAATATTACTAAGTACTTTAGATGGCTCAGCAATGGTAGTAAATATATTATTGGATGTTTATGTATGTTAGGACAACGCCAGCATGGTTAATAATAACAGACTAATGGAATCTTCATAATTATCGCGAGATTGCGTTTTCTTACCCAAATCTGTGTGACTTTGGAATGTTCCTGAATGTGGGCATTGATTTTTTTAGTACTACATTTAAAAAAATTGACATTAGATTTTGTTTTTCACCTCTCCTTTTTAAGAGCACATATTACATCTTCTACACAAAAGCCTTTTTGTCACTGGCTGCTTCTGTTTGATCTTTGAAGTTTAATGAGCTTTCACTCATCTCACACTGAGATGCAATGGTAACAGCTGTCTCTCTCCTTTTCTTTTGCTCCTGCTCTCCCTTTTTCTTATCCTCCCTTTTTCTTTTATTCCTCCTTCTCTGTCACTGTGGGTGTGAGCGCTTATTTATTTGTTTGCCCTTTCCGGAGCAGCAGGTCACTCAAAATTTCCCATTTTTTAAAAATGTTATCGCTATGCAGTTTTATACTCTCCTCTTTGAGCAAGTTGCCCATAATATTTCTCCTGGGATGCCCTTTGACTTTGGCCTGTTAACTTAAGAGGACAGAGAGGCCCTGAATCCTCATCCCCGTGTCTGCAGCTGAAGCAGCTTGCTTGCACTGGGGGTTGGGATAGAACAATGCCATAGCTACGCCTCTGCGACTTTTGTGTGTGTGTGTGTGCCTGTGCACTCATACACATAAGTATGCACACTTCCACATAGAGGCATTTTTAGCCTTTATCACTGGGGAGTAAAATCTGAATAAGTTCAGAAAATTATAGTACACTGCATCCATCAGTTTTGGATGCTGATATTTTGGAGACATCTGCAGGTTTGTCTTCACCTGACAATCCCTCTGTAGTGCTTTATGGGTTAGAGAAAGCAAGCTCTGGTAGCTGATGGCCTGGCCAAGGTGAAAAGAGATGAGATCGCAGCAGAAGCAGGTGCATGACTGAGTGAGTGAGTGAGTGAAAGCACGAGTGGCCGTCTGCTCCTGCTCAGATCAGCTCCTCTTGCCTTGTGACAGTGGGGTGTGTGGTTTACCAAAGGCTCAAAAGATTGATTTATTCTCAGCAAACAGAGAAGGGTTTCTTGTGGTTGAGGCTGGGCCCGGTCATCCACTCTAGCCCTGAGACAAAGAGTCATTGTCTGCAACTCTACACACTCCAACAATGGCCTGATTGACAAGCAGCTCTAGTCATACTGGCCTCCTGGCCTAGCACTGCAAAGGCAGCTTTGTTAGAAACACTCTTATCGTAAGTAACAATCACCTCTGGGCTTGGTGAGACTTGTGCTGTTCAACATTTTTCCAACCATTTTCGACATAAAAGCTTGTGTTACTCTTGGTACAGTTAATGGATTATTTAATGCTATCATAATGTTTGGCTTTAACGTCTAAAATGTATGGCTTACAGAAAAAACGGTTACACTAGTACATTAGTCAAGCATGTACTATCATTTATATTCAATGAAGTTCAGGCTGTTGTTTTTTGGTCCAGCCTTTTTTACGTTTTCACACCAAAAATGGAGAAACATGGTATATTTCGTATACCTGTATTATACATGTGTTTTGTTTTCTACGCTTTCAATTCCGGATATGAATCCTATAAATGGATGGAGTCATTGTAAAATGGAAGTCGTTTAACACACCAGTCAATTGATAGTAGAGCTGAAATAAATAAATAGAGCTCTGGGTCAGTGATCAGAGCGTCGGGGGTTCAAGCCTCGCACCAGGCAAACTACCATCATTGGGTCCTTGAGCAAGGCCCTTAACCTCACTTGCTCCAGGGGCGGACTTGTTCTGGCTGACCCTGTGCTCTGACCCCAGTGTATTGTTACAGATATGCTGGGATATGCGGAATAAAAACATTTCACGGCATGTATGTGTATGTGATAAATACGATCTGAAAATGGAAATGAATTGGAAATGAAATATATATATAATCTTTAAATCAGTGATTGTAAATACTCATCACCACAAGCATATAATAAAAAATACTACTAATAAAAAAGGGATATACGTTATGAACGGTCATAATATTCGATTTTTGAATCTAAAAGGTACGCTTGTTGTCATATTTGAAATATGGCCTACCTTGAGGTCCTTATTAAGGCTGACCTAATGTACGGTACTGTCTGGACATAATATGCGCCACTGTCTAGACTGCTGTGTGTGTGTGTGTGTTTATGTGTGTTTGTGTGTACAACTGCACAGGAGTGTGCAATATGTGATGAATAGGACAGGATTGTTGGCTCACTAATGCCTCTTCAGCGCGGCTTGCCAGCACAAGTCTCTTTATCAGGGCCGTCACGGCCACCCTTTCTTTCCTCTTTAACAGTAATTGCGTTTCGTTACAGTGTGTCAGGGCTAACAAGAGAACGAGGAGAAACAGCGAGAGGGAGATAGAGGGAGGAGGGGCTGACAGAGGAGACAAACACAGATTGAGATAGATAGCAGGATCCACCATCACATATATTTCTAGAGTATTCTTTTGTATGCTGTGTGTAAACTCAGCAGATATGGCATAAAATAGAGCATTCTTAGGACTGGACATGGTCAAAGCTTCTGCTAAGCTTCCGCTAACATTTCTGCTAACTTTTATGAACATTTGATCTGCTGCATTTTCTATTTTGGGGAAATGATTCCACTACATTGTTTTTTTTAAAGACTGTTGAAATGGATTAAAGTTATTTATTTGTTACAGCAAGTATAACTACAGTCTCTTTAAATTCAGTCATAGGGAAATGGCACCGTAATGAATATTCATCTAGGATTTGCTTTGATTTTTAATCCTTATACTGTCCTGGGCAATGTGAAAGACCATATGTATTATTTTTTTGGTGGCAGGCATGCAGTACTAATTTATGCGGTTTTTATGCGCTATATGAAAAATATCAATAATCAACAATATTGGTGATTATATTTAAACGGACAATCGTGGGCTTTAGGAGTAAAAACAGTATGATAGCTAGAATTAATTTTTTGAAACAGAAAAATAGAAAATGGTATTTTTCCTCAAATTCTGTTAACAAATCTAGTAAATTTCATAGAAATCTAAACATTATAACGATCTAGAGCTGCTCTGCTGAGAATGTCACAAGCATACCAGGGTTTGTCTGCAACTTTGCCTGTTAAAGTGTGTAGTGGATTGTATTGAAGTCGACCTGTAAACAGAATATATGAACGGGAAACTTCTTCTTTAAATATTAAATACAGGCAGAATAGGAACAATAATATTATTATTAGAATGTCTAATGAATGTTTTATAAATTACAATAACTAGCACAATGACATTTATTACAATTATTAATTCAGCTTTCATAACAAACCCAGTGTAATATTTTATTAGTCTAAGATCAGACATGCACGCCTCAATGTCATCTTTTTTTTCGATGTACCACCATAAACCTATTGAAAATCGTCAATTATTTACAGTTCAAAGCGAGTTGCTCTGTTGCTATAACATTACATTACTGAACTCTGAGCAGAAATTCCATGTTGCTGTGGGGCGTTTTTTTGTGTATGTTTCTCTTTAGTAAATTGAAATTTATGACCTTTAGCACAGCAGCTGAGTAACTGAAAATAGTCATAATTCTTATTAGCAAACGCACCAAACTGTTGTGTGGCAATGTGTTGCTGAGTGACATCTCAGGTCCGAAAATGTACTATTTAATTTCTCAAACTTAACATAACCAGTTACAGTTTCATGACTAAAAATGTACAAAAAATACGTTTTGTTAAAACACTCAAACTGAATAGACTTTTAAAATCAGTGTAAAGAATAATATTGGCCTTTAAAAAAATTGTTGTTGTCTATTGGCCTATAATAGAGCATCAGTCAACAGATTTTATTCAACTAAAACACAACTATTTCTATAATGCCATATGCACAGGATTGGGAAAATATTCCCAAAATGTGTTACGATTTACAACAAATACAAACTTATCTCAGCAGTGGTATTTTATTTAATTATATTCACATATGAAGATGTGCCGAATGACAGTTTACCGCTAACCTGGGAGCATGGAAAAGCATGTTTGGCGGTTTAGTCATGGTGTAATCCAGCGCTGTCATGCTCCATCCAGACCTTAATAAGGATATTTAATACTGGGTGTACTGGTCTGGCCCTTTGATGATGAGGATAAAAGAGATCATTGGTTGACTAAAGGCATGGGGACCCGTTGTTCCATGGGCGTGTGTGTGTGCGTGTGTGTGTGTGTGTGTGTGTGTATATATATATGTGTGTGTTTGCAAGTGATGTCCTTAGGCATGCTGGACCCACTTACAACCTGTGATCCTCCAGGATCCGGCATCTGGTCAATGATTATCGGGCTGCCTGAGGCTTCCATGTGCTTATCTTGTGCTGGACACTTATAAAACGTCATAGAGGCATGCGAGCTGAGAGCAGACAAGTGGGACGATGTTTGGTCTAGCATGTTTTATTGAGAAAAGGCCCCGACATCCCCTCCCCCATATCCCTCCAGTCTGGGGTTAATCACTGTGCCGTACTCCTCCTACTGCAGGGGGCTATTCTTAGAGCCTCCAGCCTTTTAGTGTCCCAGTACTGCACTCCCAAAGGCTGTGTGCAAAACAGCCACACAAAAGCACTTCAACTTTTGACTCAGAGCAACCAGGACAAGAGTGCACTCTGACACGGCAAAGGGCGGGGGATGGGTGGTGTGTGTGTGTGTTTGAAAGGCGGATGCTATAAAGGATACCATGTCACGTGATATCTATTCTGGGGCACAAAGCATTTTAGGACGCATATTGCTTAATTATGGTTTATTCGTGCTGAATTTTTGCTGAGCACAGCAGTGTGTATTTTAGCCGTATTTTATGACGTAAATTGTTCGTCATTAACGCGTTACAGTCAAGACTGTGATTGGTTTTGGTGTGTAAAGAGAGAGGAGATAAAAGAAGGTAGCTTCTATTCATTTAGTTGTTCTCAGTGTTTTCGGAAAAAGTGTTTGTTCACATCTCTGTGTTGTCGTACTACATCTTCATGGATTTAGGGTTAGGGTTACGCACAGCTGTGTGTTTTTCCATTTTTGTGTGCTTAGTCCCAGTGAATGTGTGTGTTTGTACTGGATCGCTGCTACAGGCTTAATGCATCTATCACTATCTTGATGATAAGATTAACAAGGGACTCCTGAACCTGATTGCTTTCCTTCCTGTTTATCTGGTCCTGATAATGGTCTGATTAGTCTGAGGAAACATTACCACAAATACAACGTTAGGAAAACACCTGATGAATATAACATTACATTATAAATATTCCTTATTTGTCGCATACATTTAAAGCAAACTCACACTGTTAAAATCAACAGATAGCAAAGGTCGTGTGACAATATCACTTAGTCTGAGCAATCCATGCAGAAAATTCTTCTCTGTCCCTGACATGTTGACTTTCCTCATTTCCTTGTTAATCGTGCCATTCTGAAGTGTTGTGATTGTTTTCCTCAGTACAGCTTCAGTCAGGAATTCACTCAGAGTCCATTTTAGAGTCTGTTGTTGTTTTTTTCTCCGTTTCTATATTGAAAAACCTACCTGACCTTGAGACCAGTGTTTACACAAGCAGTACCTTATTGTTTTGAACACACCCTGCACATGTGATGCAGGTGGGCAGACTGTTCAGAGCTGGGTGTTGATCGCAGCAATGGTGTGGCTGTTTCCTGTCCCACGCTGCCCCTCTTTGATCTTTATTTGGTCTGCTTGTGACTGTCATTGACAAAAGCACAACATCCGTAAGCGTCCACGCAATCAAGCGATCAAGGACACATGTCGTGACTTGCAAATGACTGTGGTAGATCATAGCGTGACAGCTGGTGTGTGATGCTTTTTTTTTTTTTTATATCAAAAGCAAATCTTAATGATTTCTTCCTCACACTAGTTCAGCTAGCTCATTAGAGTACTGGACGTAGTAGCTTTGAGGTAATGTCTATAACTGCTGGCCTTTTTTTGCTCGTTCGGTTTCTTCACATCTGTCCGCTACTGATATCAGTCCCTGAAAGAGAGACTAGCATTGCTGGTTGTCTCTTACTTGCTTTATCAGTTCTTGGCGATCTCTTTCTTCTCTCTCTTTTTTTTTTTACATAGCTTCTTGCCAGTGTCTGCCATTAGCCAGGCTTTGTGCCAGCACCAAAGGCAGATGGTGACCCTGATGGGGTCATGAAACTAGCGTTGCTATGCTGGTAGCCAGGGATGGGGAAAGGAAGTGGTGATGTCCCCTAGACAGATGGGTTGGTTCCCAAGTTCTTCTTCCCCCGGTCTCTCTCACTATCCCACGCACATAAATACTCTCGGCACTATTTGCCAATCTACTGGAATGACAAGTCTATGATTCCAGAGCATAATGCTCTTGTGGTTGTCATCTGGCGGCGGCAGGGTCATCATAAGTCTGTCGGTGGCAGAGTTGTATCCCACAGTGATGGCATGCTTTGTATTGTCTTCATGTTAGTCACTGTCATTCAGGAGCTTTGTGACTCAGAGTGAAGACTCAATAACCAGAAGACAGTTATGTAATGCACGTCAGTGGAATGTAAAAAATGGGCCGAGGATGCTATTTGGAATAATTGGGCCGTACTCGAAGACAGCTTGTTATCCAAACTTAGCTATCTATATCAGCAAGGTTTTTTTCTGTTATAGCTACAGGCCTGGGGAAATATTTTAGAATGCTGACACATAGTTTGATCCTGCATCTAGTCTAGATGTCTAATTCGCTTTGTACGTTAAGAATATTAGCTCTATACAGTTGCCAAGAATGATGCTAGATCAAATTTTGAACTGGCCATAGGTCATTGATTTGCTGTTGCCTGAAGTCATGCATAGGTTATGCTCCATTTCCCGGTGCTGAGAAACGAAACACCCAGAGACAGTTATGGAAATTATCTCACTGATGTCTCCTAATATGCAATCTGCTTAATACTATTGTCTTTCTGTGAAGCGTTATTCTAATTGATATGCTGCACCTGCAATTATTGGTTTGGCAAAATAGCACAAACACATACAACACCAAGACGTTTATTCATAGCCTATCAAGATAAAGATGTTTACTTTATTTGAAGAGCTTCTTTATACAGGTTCGACACGGAGGTCGTCTATCCCTTTATACAGGGTATTTACATGCATGTTATCCACAGGGAACAGTCCTGCACCACCAACATTCCCATTCACACACAACCATTTCAAATTCCTCCAAGGCTGACAGCATTGTGGATGTGTTTGCTCCATGTCCTGGTCCCAACCCCTGACTGTGTCATTACCTGGGCTTATTAGCATTAAAGACATTTGCACTGACTCCTCCAAGCCTCACCTGAGGGCCTTTCCCAAGCCGGAAAGGATTGTTTTGCAAGCAGTATAAAATGGCTCGTGTCAAGAGTGCATTCGGTGGAACTTTGGAACTATTATCTTCATGATGCCAGTGGCGCTTTACAGCCTTATTGTCTTCTTCGCCTTTTCTGGAAGTTGTAAAGGACCCAAACCATGCATTAGTCTGGAACGATTTCAAACACCCTTCAAAGCAAAAGAATAAGTGAAACAGGGGTTTCTTGTTCATATTGTCCTTTATATGCACTCAGACACACTAATGCTTTGAGAATCCAATTTATTTGTATTTTCTTGTCATTTCTAACTAGGATGTATCATTTCTTCTTTTTCTTCCTTATCCTTGGGATCACCCATTAATACACAGGTTGCGGGAAACTCACCGGGCAGCTATTAAAGTGATCCAGAGAATGCGCTATTTTGTGGCCAAAAAAAAGTTCCAGGTAAGACTGACTGCATTTTAGTTTTACTTTCATTAAATTCTACCCTGAAACCAGGACTCCCTTACCTGCTGCAGGCAGGTAACTTTATCTCATACTAAGCTCTTGACTGAGGGATTTCAGTGTTAAGGTCAGATGGCTTATCACCGTAATGTGAGTAATTATGAACTGTAATTGCATCTCCATGTGGAGTTCCAATGTAATTGGGGTTTAATGTCTCTCTCGGTGCCTGGTGAAGAGCTGGCGTCATCATCAAAGGTCTTTAGACACTAACAAAAAACTGCTTTTCCATTTGTAATTGTGCTACTTTCTCCAAATGAACTTTTGTAACAGATGATGGCGAGGGATTTTTAGTTTAATTCAGTTCAGTTATAGTTCAATTCAGTTGAATTTATCTCCATAGAGCTTTTCACAATGGACCATGTCTCAAAGCAGTTTTTCAGAAATATAACAATTTCCAATAGATATTGCAAAGTTTAAAATTCAGCATATATTTATTCACAATGAGCAAAGCTGAAGGAATGGTGATATGGGGAAAAACTCCCTCAGATTAAATGATCGAGAAACCTTGAAAGATACCAGACTCGAATGGAAACACATTGTCATCTCATTACAAAACCTTTTTTTTTTTTAGAATACTCACGTGTCCTCATACGAAATGAGAAGTAGCGATAATAGTTTTAATATATTATTGTTATATTCTTTGAGAAATATAACAATCATATTTTATCTCCTTATTCCCTATTAAGTATATATGTATTTAAAAGCTTCTGCCATGTAGGAAACTCAATTAATCAATATTACTACACTCAATGGCATAATGTGATAATGTGTACAGGCCAGGTGTGTATTGTTCACATAAAACATTGGTACTGTAGGTGGAAATACCGTGTTAATGAGAAAGGTAGAGGAAGAGTAGCTAGGTTTGTTTTGAGCTGACGGAGAGACTATTGAAATTTAAAGATACACTTGATATCTCTTGA
>JAOUQX010000030.1:5966550-5976983 GCA_028566295.1 Liobagrus marginatus
AGCAAACTTTCTGTTAGTCGTCAAAGCATTTCACTGTATGTTGTACCACGTATAATGTACATGTGACCAATAAACTTCGAACTTTGAATTCAGTCAAAGTGAAATAAATGGGAAATGGCAAGTCTGTAATATGGCGTTACCTTTTCTTGACAGCCAAACATGCTGAAAGTGCAGGCAACAGGAGCTTTCAAGCAGTCTGTGGCACAGTGTGATGACAACTAAAACAAATATATCATTAGAGTCCACTTAATAAGCAGATTATGTTATATTAAAAATATGCCTAGTTAATGAGATGCATTGCTTACCTGACCTCGAATTAAATCCATGTTACAGTACTCACACACTGTATTCACAAAGGGACACAGCTGCTCATGAATCTGCAGACCAAAAATAGAAAGTATGCTACAAAAATCAACAAACTTTTATTCTACAGAAATCAACTAATACAATGTCAAATGTATATCGAACGTTTCTTTCTTCAAATTTATTTAGTCATATTATTTAAAAAAAAAAAAAAGTAGTAGAAATTCCCATCTACTAATCTACAATCTAAATTCGAGTTTTAATTCAATTTAAATTAATGATAACTTTTATTGCTTTGCAAATTTACAGCATTTTACTTCACATCTAAATATAACGAATGCAACAAACTGTTGGCAACTTAAGCCTTAACAAATCACAGGAACTCGCTTAATTCTCTTTACTCTGTCAACATCACATGTATGTGATACTGTGTTAAAGGTGCACAAATCACGGTAACAAATCAGACTACAGTTCCAGCTAAAATTGCACTGCTAGTATTCACCAGATTTTAAAAGAACATGGCTTAATTTCTGAAAGCATATATTTTTGAAAGCTTGATACTGAATTTTAAATGATGTGTAATGTATCTAAAAAAATCTGATAAGTAAATAAATCTAATCTATGACAAGATGATGCTTTTCTGTTAAATTTGAATAGTAATTGCTTAGTTTAGTCAATATAAAACTTAAAAAAACTAGAAATAGAAATAGAATAGAAAGACTATTAATGCTGAATTCATAGCAAGTCATTTAGGTTACGAGTTCTATTCCCAATTGCATAAATGAGATAAATGGAAGATGCTCTGGATAAAGGTGTGTGCCAAGTGTCATATTTTCTGCTAGAGGTCATGAATGTTTTAATGCTAAAGAATGAGTTCTTTGGGTGGCTTACCTGTTTCTCGGCATAGATGATACCCTCTGCACAGTCAGGGCATGTAATCAGACGCTGTAAACAGTCCTGATTCATATGTTCCTCTAGACTATTCTTCCATACAGGCTCCTGACACTGGGGACAAGGGACTGTAGCAAACTCACATCGCTTCAAGTGATTCTGCAAAATAAATATACACCTTAATTAGTATAAAGATCATAAAACTTTAAAAGTTTTCATCCAAACAAATTTGGAGTGATAAAGAATCTTGATAAGGAACGAACACATTACAAGTTCTCAGAAGAGACTGCATTTTCACAATATTAAAAAAAAAAAATTTTTACCTCAAAGTGTCTGAGCTCCATTTTTTCAGTACAACCAACATTGCGGCAGCGTACAGTGAGTGATAGAATTTCCCTCTTGGCAAAGTTATCTGGAAATAACTGGTCCTCCGTCAGCACTTCATTGTCAACTGGACATTTCTGCCCTGTGTCCCTGCAAAAAGATAAATAAGTTACAGATTTGCTCCGCTTTTCTGATACCTAAATTATGGAAATTTAAGATGTTGCTGAACTGTTTACTTTTACATGTTTCACCAATAATTAATTTTGGTGAACTTGTAGTAGTTTTCAGACAGTATTGCAGTCTCTCAAAACTACCACTGCTGTCCACTGATATTCAACAATGAGCCATTATATTATGAACACCTTCCTAATATTATGTTCCTATTATTGTGCTGCACCCCTTTTGCTGGCAAAACAGCCCTGACCCATCGAGGTATGGACTCCACTAGACCCCTGAAGGTGTGCTGTGGTATCTGGCACCAAGATGTTAGCAGCAGATCCTTTAAGTCCTGCAAGTTGTGTGGTGGGGCCTCCTTCACTGCCCACATGCATCAATGAGCCTTGACACTGTCGCTGGTTTACCACCGTTCCTTTATTGGATCACTTTTAGCGATACTGACCACTGCAGACTGGGACACCCAACAAGAGCTGCAGTTTTAGAGATGCTCTGACCCAATTGTCTAGCCATCACAATTTGGACCTTTACTCACTCAAATCCTTACACTTGCCCATTTTTCCTGTTTCTAACATCAACTTTGAAGACAAAATGCTCACTTGTTGCTTAATATAGCCCATTCACTAACAGGTGCCGTGATGAAGAGATAGTGTTCTTCACTTCACCTGTCAGTAGTCATAATGCAAATTAGTAGTTTATAACTCACTCTTATAAAAAGCTCACCTGATGGATTTTTTAATACAACTGTTGCAAAAGCGATGACCACACGGTGTCTGCACGGCTGATCTTAGACCCATCAGGCAAATGGGACACTCATACTTGCTCTCCAGAGGGGGGTCAAAGTCAACATCATACCCTTGCTGATCTTGGATGCTAGAGGAGACACAAAGCGTGGATGGGTTTTCTGTCGGGCTTTGGTATGACTCCTTCTCCATATCGACCATACATCTTGATGGTGGATACTCATCTGGATTGGATTTGTGCAGGTCACCACATGAGGCCATCTAAAAAAAAAAATAAAAAAAAAAAAAAAAAGAAATGGGGGGGCGGGATGAGAAATATTACCAGTTAGTAATGCGCTGGTACTTTTTCGCAACATTACATATGTTTAAAACGCAATGTAAATTATTATTGCACTAAATACAATAAGTATAATTAAATAGTAAAAAACATGTTTACACTGTATTATATTGGCCTATACTCACTCTCCTTTTTTCCTGCCAATGTGCATCGTAGCGCAGGCACTCAACTTTAATACAACAAAGGAAGATGTAGGGAAGTGGAGAAATGGATTCTATGAACAGTTCAACTGCATATGAATCAGTGCTGAAACTTTATGATTTTGTAATGACAACTAAAGACTTTAATTACCCAACTTTTAAAGTACATTAATTAATGTCGATCATTTTAACAATGAACATTTGGTGGTCAAGTTTACCCTATTAAGTTCCTTTCATAGTCAACTGCCAAAAAGAGTAAGCAGACTGCCCTCGCTACTTTATCATACTATATTACTATCTCCATTTCTTTGCGCAGCAGTTGAGGAGTACAGTGTATATCCTTTGCGTGTACATCCTGCTAATTAATGCATTTAAATATCGGTCTTTAAAAGATTCTTTCTATATGCATTGCCACACCCAAAATTTGTATCTTTATTACGCATGATGCACAGAGAAAAGTTACTAACCAGAACTCGCTTAAACAACAATCTCCATTTCTTTGGCTCAGTGCCACTCGCTCTATTGGGTTCAAATGAAAACATGGCATATACTGACCTTTTTTTTTTTTTAATTTACAAAAATGGTCAGGTTTGAGGGTTTTGTTCCCGTTTGGTATTTGCCCACGGATATGCAATGACTTTAAAATTAAATATTTCCTTATTGTGAACTGTTTCTTTATAATAATCGTTCTCATAAACAGCTGCAAAATAGTGCAATGGATAGATTTTAAAATTGCTTAACACCAATTCTTCCAGTGCTGTCAAATTTGAGACTTTGTCACTATATTTGGTGACCTTTTTGCTACTTGGTCCAGCACCACATCTTGAAACTTTTTGAGCACATGTCTTAAACTCACAGGTTCAGAAATCTAACTGAACAAATCTAACTTTTAAAACTGAACACTCCACGTGCAGCATCCTGGCAACCTCACTCAAAGCGACAACCAGCACATGAAATAATAATAATAATAATAATAATAATAATAATAGTTACGTCATAGTGGATCTCAGACATAAAAAGAGAAAGCCAAAGAACACAGCTACACAAACACACATTGAAAGTGTTTCCTATTGTTACACAAAACCCAAATACATAACTGGGCGGGGTCGAAAGCAATCTAAACTTTTAACACACTTGTTGGTTTGTCTTTCACATTTGTCAATTAGCCAGCGACTTAAACTTACAAATAACACAATATTTGCAAATGCGACGTTTTAAACATTTCCGACAGAAAGACAATATAATTATAACGCACATTCGTCACGTCAAATCAGCCAACGCTTGCTGTGTTATCTGGCCTGACTTTTGTATCGCTACTTGAGCTAACCATCTAACTAGCCAGCAGTTAGCTAACTCTACGATTTAGGCATACTTCCAGTTGTGATTTTATCTTTGAAGATGTGTGTATATATTCACATTTGTTCGCCACTCTATCTCTTGTTAGTTTTATGATGATAACATATTGAATGTATTTCTTTTGGAACTATTTTAGCAACTTACCTTTGCTAGTAGCAACGCCTGAGCTCGTGAAGCACCACCACTTCCTTAATCCAGACGTCACTACACAAAAGCCGCCAGATTGATCGGTTGCCAGATTTGTCGAAATACATCCATCGTGGTGTTAATCCTAGTTAAAACGAGTAGGAATTCAGTCATGCTCCTAAAGGGGAAGCCCCTAAACTTCACTTACACAACACACTCAAAAGGTACAGAACAGTCCACTAAAATTTGCAATGCAGAAAAAAAAATAATAATAAAGCACAGAAACACTAACACTTCCAGATAACACATCTTGTATCTGTTGCGGTTTGTGAATATTCCTCGCATGGTCAGATCTTGGCACTTTTTTAAAATAACTTGTTTAATTAATTTATTAAACAACATATGCAAAATCTATTACTATAAACATTATAAGTTTACGGTTATCATTTTTATTATCGGTATTATACATCACTCTCTGTCAGACCACATGAGGTAAAAGCCATACAGTATTTTAAACTTCACTCAGTGGCATTTACACTTAATACTGGGATTTGACAGCTTCCCTTTATAAACTCAATACAAGCTTTACTGTCATACTTCCACATATACACTGTATACAGAAGGACTATGGAACAAGGTGCATATGTAGTGAGATCAAGACGGACTTGACGTACCTATGAATAACCACAGACTCACACTGATTTGCAAAGTTCAGTTCAACTCAATTTTATATCCAACCGCTTTTAACAAAACACATTGTCCCAAAGCAGCTTTACAGAAGATGAAGAATAAGAAAAATTCTAAATGTGTGACATGTATCCCAATGAGCAAGTCTGAGGCGACGGTGGAAAGGAAAAAGTCCCTAATGTAATGTTAGGAAGAAACCTTGAGAGGAACCAGACTCAAGGGGAAACCCCTCCTCATGTGGGGGACAACAGAATAAGTAGTTACAGGTGATAATGCAATGTAAATATAAACATATGAACATATGTTCAGTCGTGACCCGTCCTTGCACACCCGGCCATCAGTCAGCGACTATCACCTCCAGCCAGAGGAAGGGCATTGGCACGTGTCAGGATGGAGCGAGACAGCCAGGGATGCTGGCAGCTCGGTAGCAACAGGTATAATTCGCAGAAGGACAGAATTTGAGAGGTATTAGGTATGAGGTATAAAGTCAAGTTCTAAAAGTGCCAGTGTTCAAAATTACACTGTACTGCACAGGACCCTATCAAGAAAGTTCTAACGTATATATTGTAGGTCTTTTGTTGTCGTTTGAAAGTAGTTAGCTGTTTGGGCTAGGGAAAGTTTAGTTTCGATAAGTCATAGTGCAGGGACAGATGTGATGCAGTATATTAACTTCACTCAGGGATTTCTCCAGTTTGTAAACTTGACTAAATTGCTTGTATAAGCAGTCGTCTGTGTCACTGTACATCCATGTAATTATCTTATCAACTAACCATGTCAATCAAATACTGTTCAAATTAAGATAAGGTTGATGTGTGATCTCAATGACTTAACCATGGTGTGGTTGTTGTTGCCAGACTAAGCTTTTTAGAAAATGTTGATCTCCTGAGATGTAAAATAATTAATCTAATCTTATCCATCTATACACCCATCCATCCACCTATACACCCATCCATCCACCTATACACCCATCCATCCATCTATACACCCATCCATCCACCTATACACCCATCCATCCACCTATACACCCATCCATCCATCTATACACCCATCCATCCACCTATACATCCATCCATCCACCTATACACCCATCCATCCACCTATACATCCATCCATCCACCTATACACCCATCCATCCACCTATACACCCATCCATCCACCTATACACCCATCCATCCACCTATACATCCATCCATCCATCTATGCACCCATACACGTCAAGCTCAAGTCAAGTCAATTTTATTTATAAAGCGCTTTTAACAATACACATTGTCTCAAAGCAGCTTTACAGAAAATTCACATTAAGAAGAAAACATGTGAAAAAGTTATGACATATATAGAGCAAGCCTTAGGTGACGATGGCAAGGAAAAACTCCCTAAGCGCAATGTTAGGAAGAAACCTTGAGAGGAACCAGACTCAGGGGGAACCAATCCTCATATTGGGTACAGCAACATGGTACATACACCCATCTATCTATACACCCATCCATTCACACACATCCATCCATCTAGCTATACACCCATCCATCCATACACCAATCCATACACCCATCCAGCCATACACCCATCCATCCATCCTATATATATACAGCAATGCCATTCTCCACACTGCCAAGCTACCACAGCTGGGCCCCTGAGCAAGGCCTTTAACCCGCAACTGCTCAATTGCAAGTCGCCCTGGATAAGAGCGTCTTCCAAATGCTGCAAATATATTACAAAAGAGATCATGGTTTTCCTTTTTTGAAATTGATAAGCATGTTGTTACAAGTCATTTACAGAAGAATTGTGTCAGGATTTTGTAACAGTGGGTACATTTTCTAATGCAGGAGACTGTTTAGGACAGTGGAGTTTCATTTCTGGTTTCCTATAATAATTCTGTTTTTTTGGCTACTTACAAGAGAGAGCTAGAAGTGTTGGATAGGGAAATTAACATGTACCCTAACCCTAACCCTAACCCTATAGCTGTTATTACATAAGTGATAATAGGATTTTACAACATTAAACGAAACTTAAAAATGGCACAGAATAAAGGAATACTTGGGCCATTGTTGAAATATAGTGAATTGAAAAGGCATCACACCAGTACAACATGGATCATTTTCTCCCGAATAGAACGACCTGTTTTTCCATGTACAACACTGCTTGTACATAAAGAAGAAAAAAGAAACAAGGAACGAAAAATTATAACCGACAGACAGAAACAGACTATGTAACCACTAAAAAAAGAACCAAACCGTTTTGAACAGCCTTTCACTATGTCCTCCTGTGCATTTTCGTCTGATGTTTAAAATATTTTTTTCATTGACTACCAACGGTCATACAGAAAACAAGGCATTAAGTTTCTCTATGCTTTTGGCTCAACTCTCTCTCCACTTCACATTCAACCTTCATTTGTGCCTGTGTTTATTAACGATTAATAAAATAAATTAATAAACAAAAAGCTGAACTTAAACAACTAAGAGAAGGCAAAAACGACAAGACAAGAACATAAGTTACTCAAAGTTCAACTACACCCTAAAGTTTACTAAATAAAAAAAAAAAAATAAAAAAAAAAATAATAAATAAATAAATAAATAAATAGGCGTAAGCATACTTAAATAGGATTAATAATTACTAAAACACAAAACAGGTGTGCATAATCAAGGATGGACGTGTTGCAAACGACAAGAGAAAATTGTGAGTAAGGATGCACTCTAGTGGCCAAGGAGGGTATCGTCCACGGTGAACGTGACAGTTACAGCATACTGAATATTTAAGTCTAGAAAACTAGAGCCATACCCAACTTTAAATTAATATTTCAGATTTTCAAAGACATGCAGCTGCACAAAAACAACTCTTTGTATTTTTTTATTTTTGTATCAATTATATTTGCAGTGTTTTCATTTCTTTTTTCGGCTTATGTCTATTTAATTTCTGTAGACTACTTCTTCTTCAAAAATGGATATCTGCTGCTCATTTATGAATGAATAATCTATGGTGCACCCTTTTAAAAGACCTTTAGTTCGATTTTTTTTTTAAATCACTAATCGATAATAATCAAAACTACTTCTGTAACATGATATACAGTATCACACCACACAATGACTTCACTTCCACGTGAAACAACCGTCGGCCATTATAGACAACCATTTCTGTTTCCTGCTTCTGGAACATTGAGGCTGTGTGTGAGCTCACATTCAGAGCCAAGAGCTTGTAACTGATGTCAGCTCTTGGAGATTTTCCTTTAGGCCTCTTTGTTTTTGCTTGTCATACCCCAGCCTTGCAACGGCAGTGGACCTTCTCCCTGGCCACAGTGTCAGAGTCTGGATAGGTGTGGTCACAGTGGGCCTCTATTCCACTCATGAATAGAGCATTTTATAAATAGCAAAATCAACAATTTGCCCTAACAAGGCTGCTTATTGAGCACACTCAACATGCGGCGCCCACCCTCTTGCTCATACATAAATGTTTTTGAATAATCATACACAGCCACTTCTTTCCCTTTAACGAACATCAAGTGTTGTTGCAAAAACATGACATTTGATTACTTAAACGGTACACAGAAACAAAGCGTATTAACTCGGCTATAAGACAGCAAGGCTTGTTTTTAATGGGATCGGTAAACATTAGATTATAAATCCTTTGAATCCATTTTCATTTAAATGCTGGTGAATCCTATATCTTTGTTTAAAAAAAAAAAACCTACACTTACAGCTAATATCTATAACATGGATTGCTAGGACTTTTTAAACTTGTAAAAAAAAAAGTGGAATAGAACTTGACAACAAACTGTCACACCCTATTGACCTATTGGCCTGATTAAACTGCAAAGTAAGGGAAAATGAAATCATAAAATCACAACATCTCCACTCTGAAATGCACTTAAAATGTGCATAATTAAATGTGATGAGGTTAGCATTCTTCATGCTAATTTGTTTGAACTTTGCCTTAATTTTCATAACTGTGAGAAGTTAGCAGCATAGTTACCCTAACCCTAACCCCACAACCCCAAACCTAACCCCTAACCCTAACCCCTAACCCTAAAACCTGACCTTCTAACCCTAACCCCTAATCCTCTAACCCTAACCCAAAACCCTAACCTTAACCCCCTAACCCTAAACCTAGCCCCTAACCCTAACGCTAACCCAACCCTAACCCTAACCTTTAACCCCTAACCCTAAAACCTAACCTTAACCCCATAACCCTATACCTAGACCCTAACCCTAACCCTTAACCTTAACCCCTAAACCTACCCCCTAACCATCTAACCCTAACCCTAACCATAACCCCCTAACCTTAAACCTAGCCCCTAACCCTAAACCTAACCCTGTATGACATTACTATTTATGTTACACAATGACGTGTAATAGGAGAAAAAAAAAACACAATTTCACACATGAATAAAAAAAAGAGCAAGGTTTTTTTTATTCCAGTGACAAAAATTATAAGAAAGAATAATCTAGACTAGTTATCAGGCTACAAAAATGACAAACCTAATTGCGTTGATGGAAGTAAAGCCTGGTAATCTTATCTCTGAGAAGGGTATACAGCTGAGGAGGTGAAACAGCCGGTAGTCAAATGGAATCATGAATAATTCTAATGGATCAGCTCAGAATAACATAACAAAACGAAATATTGGATGTAATTTAAAAGCATATTTTAATTCTAAATTACCGTATATTGATATTCACTAATTCAGGATGGAGCTTTCATTTTATTCTGTGGAAACCTTGATTATAATCTCAAACACATCATCATCTTAATAGTTTTTTCTTACATTGGTAAGTTACGTGCATCCATACACACAATGGAGAAGTATTTAGAATGTTGACAGAAGAATCAATAGACTGAGCAGGAACGTTGCCAATCTACTAGATTTATCCATCAACCACTGGGTAAAACGTACAAAAGCAGCTCTGTTTGCAGGCCCTCAGGGGCCCACCTTTCACATGTGTTTCCTATTTAAGTTAAGGGTGTTGCACATTTACCGCTGAGTCAGTCCGTACAACAGGACCATTCTAAATCCTCTGCGTCTGTCCATTCTCTAAGACCTCACCAGCTATTGAGTTACACTGATAGTTCAAGTGTGCTTATTTAGTATTACTGTAATATTCTTATCAGCAGCTCTAACTGTGTCTGTATATAAAGCCTTCTTTGGGCAGGACTTTGCTGTCAGGTCTGTTAGGGAGTTATGGAAGAGAAATTATGTTATTTTGTGCATAAAACAACATAAGGTGTACCACAGAAATAATCTCAAAAACCGTTATTTCTTCCACTCACTGGTGGATATATATATATATAAAGTAAAGTTGAGTTTATTGGTCACATGCACATCATACAGTACAACATACAGTGAAATTCTTTGATTCTGCATAT